>AWOL01S0003518.1:32774-42964 GCA_000715115.1 Nicotiana otophora
GTTGGGAGATCTTTAGCACCGATATACCATTGTTCACAATATCACCGTTCATAATACCAATGTTCACAATATCAATACCATAGTACTTTTAGCACGGAGTCCGATCATGACCCGATCGGCTAGGCCATCTCATTCGAGACATCAACCACAATCACAATTTCAATTTCAATTTCCAGCACAATCACCACCATGTGTGCGGCATGGCATCCGATCATGACCTGATCAGCTAGGCCATCTCACCACAATGCCGCGTGGATCGATATCATCCTTTTTCTACCAATCATCGCATCCCAATTAAGGGAAAATAATTTTATCACATCAATCTCATCCCAAATAAGGGGAATAATCACAATCCACTCCTACACCGGCACGTGTAGTTTCGGGGTTAGGTTATTTCAACCTACCCTTCCTCGGTAACTATCGATACTCCCAAAAACATTTTTTGTTTGCACACAAAGATAACATAAATACAAATATATTTATCTCATCATATTTCACATTGTATTGGAAACGGACCGTTCGCCTAAGCATGTTTATATTTATATGTTGGTTCGTGTCATTCGTCCCTCGGCATTGCACAATTTTTATTTATATGTTGGATTGGGCCGTACGACCTCGACATGACTTGCGCATGATAACTCCTTGGAACTAATAATAATTGACGCTGCTTTTTTGGCTGGAGATATAAATTGTTAAATGATGAAAAATGAATTTGGGAAATTTCTTATTAACAAAAGAATTGTTTACTTATTTCATGATATTGAGCTTACATCCGTTCTACGAGATCTATGCTTAATTATATCATTGGTATTTTATTTATAGCCCATAGTAAGTGTCTGAGTCGACCCCTCGTCGCTACTTCTTCGAGGTTAGGTAGGATACTTACTGGGTACGCGTTGAATTATGTACTCATACAACACTTGCTACACATGTTTGTGCAGGTACATATATGTCTAGTAGCATTGTGGGCACAGAGGTGCTGTTATTGCGGAGACTTAGGTGAGCTGCACTCTATACTACGATCCGCAGCACGCAAAGTCTCCATCAGAGTATTTATATTTTTCCTGTCCAATTTGTATTTCGGACACATGCTGTATTTTATTTTACTTGCTAGTTGATGCTCATGCACTTATGACACCGGGTTTTTGGGTGATTATGGGTTGTCCTGTATTGAAATTGTTAACAATATTATTGTTTACTTGGTAAATTCCATCTTTTACTATTTAATTGAAGGAAATATGATTTCAAAAATATTAAAATGAGAACCAAATAAATATTTATTTTTGGCTTTCCAGATAGCGGTGTCCGGTGCCATCACGACCTTTAATGTATTTTGGGTCGTGACATCCTACTACACTTTAAAACCTGGCTCTGATACCAAGTTTGTCACGCCCCGAAATTGAGGAGCGTGACCGGTGCTCAACTGAATGAACCCAACCGAGCAGGCCTGTTAGATTTCCTTCTAACCAAACTCACCCATGAATAAAGACGAGATGTACTCCATTAATCAAACATTGAAAAGATTTCATTAGCATCTCCCATTTTATTTCCATTAGCAGCTTCATTTATAATTTCCAAATAATTACAATTTTATAGATATAATGAAAAACATGTTTTCCAAAGACCAACATTTCTAGTTCGATTACCAACATCGAATACCACCCATAACCTGTCTACGGAGCCTCTAAGTGCAACAAAAGTGAAGAATGGATGTGTCGGAGACAAGGCCCCGACTATACCTCATAGTACAAAAAACAACGTAAGATGACTTAAAGCCCGAAATAGTGTAGGGCTCATCAAAACTTGCTGAATAGAGAGTGGGTGCTAATGAGGAGCAAAGTTGCCCGTTGATGAACCACCTGCATCCATTGAAGATGCAACGCCCCTGGCAAAGAGGACGTTAGTACATATGGAATAGTACTAGTATGTAAATCTAACTATCCTCTTTCAAAATAGAATGCCAACATAAAAGGGAAAACCATGAAAACAACAATCAACAATCAATGATATCCAATTTCAAAGTTAAGACATATTAATTTAAAAAATACGAAGATAATACTATTTTTGGTTGGGAAATCTTTAGCACCGATATACCATTGTTCACAATATCATTGTTCACAATACCAATGTTCACAATACGAATACCACTGTACTTTTAGCATGGAGTCCGATCACGACCCGATNNGCCATCTCAGGTATTATTGGATGAGTAGTCTGAGGCCCTGAGTAGATTTACTTCAGGTATTATGACCTGTACGCGTGGTCGGTATTTAATTTTGGGAAGTTCGGAGTTGATTTGGAGAGAAAATTCTAATTCGGAAGCCTTAAGTTGGAGGAATTGACCTTGGTCATGAATTTTGAGTAAATGACCTTGGAATCGGGATTTAAAGGTTTTCGTATGATGATTTTGGACATGGGCGTATGTTCGGATCGGGTTTTGGATGACCCGAGAGCGTTTCGACGCCTATTATGGAAGTTGGCATTTTGGAAAAAATTCATAAATATGAGTTGAAGTGAATTTCATTGTTATCAATGTCCGTTTGGGATTTCGAATCTGGGAATAACACCATATGGTGATTCTGGTATTGGGAGCACATCTGGAAATGGATTGGACGATCGTAGGTCTTTTCCAGGTCATTTGGCGAAAGTTAGAAATTTTAAGGCTTTTGGAGAGTTTGAACGGGAGTTGAATTTTTGATATCGGGGTCGGATTCCGTTTTTGGAAGTTTGAGTAGGTCCGTAATGTCAATTGTGACTCGTGTGCAAAATGTGAGGTCAATCGGACGCGATTTGATAGGTTTCGGCATCGAAGGTAAATGTTTGAAGCTTCAAAGTTCATTAGGTTTGAATTGGAGGGTGATTCGTAGTTCGATGTTCTTTTGGTGTGATTTGAGGCCTTGACTAAGTTCGTAATGTGTTTTGGGACGCGTTGGTATAGTTTGTTATGGTCCTGGGGGCTTCGAGTGGATTACGGAAGGTTAACAGGTCGATGTTTTTAGACTTAAGAATTTCTGAAGCTTAATGCTTCTGGTGTAATCGCACTTGTGTGACTTTGGCCGTAGGTGCGAGATCGCGGATGCAGCAAATTGCTCATAAATGTGAGAAGGGACTGGAGCTGGGGGAGCCGCAGAGGTGGACTGGAGAAGCACACCTGCAAGTGCGCAGGCACGAGGAAGCTGTCGTTGGTGCGTAAATTGCGTAGATGCGCACATCAGGTGCCTGAAGATCATGTGAGATTTTCTTGTTGGATTTAAAAGCATGGACAAGATCTCGATGAACAAAGCACTTGAGCTTCTTCTTCTCTCTAGAACACTCTCACTTCTCTCTAAAATTATCACACTTTTGTCTTCAAAATGAGCCCCAAAGGCTATTTATCAAAATGGAGTTGGGTTATAAAAATAGGAAAATGAACTCTCTGAACTCAGATCTATGGTCGCATAATGGACTGCAAAACGGGTATGCGGTCCGCACAATGGACCACAAAATAGGTGCCCAGAACTGGGCTAAACTGGTCAGTTCTGTGACCATTATGCGGTCTGCTAGCCTTTGGTAATTTTGTCATAACTTCTTCGCGATGTGTCCAAATAACAATCTATTTGAGGCGTTAGAAACTAGACTCGAAGGTCTTTCATTGGAAAGGTTGTTCATCACATAACTCTTTATATATGTGTAGATATTCTTATCCAATATTTGGTCTTGTGCGTACTCATTTGGGACTTTAGTCTATCATGTAATTTCCAACTTGACTTAGACTTAGGGCTCTCCTTAGAAACCGCATCACTTATAATATGCCTCGTACACTTATTATAATATCAAATTTATATCTATCATATTAATAGTCCTCGTCTTCATAAAAAATAATATAATTAGCACACATCAACTTTCTTAATAGCGCTTAAGTACTTTAAAATATTTTGGGGTGCTACACAACAAACCAAACCTATAACCGTTCATGCTTTTCTATCAAACCCATCAACTCATATCTCATGAACTTGGAGTCTATAATCATTAATCCAATGCTATAATCAATTAAAGGGTGAACATTCAATCATCTGGAATTCGAGTTCTAGGGCTTCATTTCTCAACAACAATGTCTCAATCGAATACCTAATGCTTTAAATGGTTTACCCATATTAATAAGGTGTTGATGAATTGAAATAAACTAAGAATCAACATTAGAACTTACCTTGGATAATGGAGAGACCTTGGAGCAAGTTGGGTTCTCGATATCTTCTCTTTACTATAGAATCTTTATGGGTATGGGTATAGGGAACAAGGTCAGGCTTTTATAACGACCCTTCAGGTGCGCGCCCATGCAACTGAGGGCCCAACCGTGCACCTGAACATACAGCAAGGGCAATGGCACTGCAACAAGTGCGTTTCCATGCACCTGATGGCTGAGCGCGTATCTCAGCTTGCAGACTGCGCATTATCCATTAAAAAAAGTAAATTGTTACACGAGGATCCGTTCGGGCATTTGAAAGGACTACAACTTTAGTGTTTTATGTTTTCTTGAATTCCTAACAGATTTTCACTTGATCAGGTTGGAAGACAGACCTTCCATAAAATTTGTTGATTTTATTTAATCTTATGCACGTCACTCTGTGTACTCATTTTACACATTCGTGCCTAATCCGAATATATCGAGTGTTACATGAAAATTTAACTGAGGAAGAGAATAGCTTTAGGAAGAGAATATACTTGTGAGGAAGAGAAGTGACTTGAGAACTTCTGGGTGTCTGGGGAACAAAGTGATCAGTTTTTGTGAGGTTTATTTATTATCTTAAAGACACCATCTCTTTCTGCTACTACTGGAAGAAATGGAAAGGAGAAGTACCCGACGGACAAATATCGTACTACAAGCTTGCTAACTTGTGCTCTAAGGCTTTGATGACTTCTGCATGCTGAGAAGGGTTATCTACAAACTATTCAACTTTTTTCTCAATATATTTCCACTTTGCTAAGCATTTTAATGTGAGCTTGTGCAATATTTTTAAAAGTGCTACCTATGTTGTTCAAGATTCTATTTTGAGAAATAGAATTTTCTGACTGCCAATTTATGGTGGTTTTTATTTTGAAAGGAAAACAACATTCTTTTTGGGGATCTTGGGGGCATGATCTGCACCTTCTTTACTAAAATGTTCAAAAGGTGGAAGATCATGGGTATTGTAATGACGCGGTCGGTCTTTTTGTATATTTTAGCCATGTTACCCTATTTATTGTCTTTTCTATGTTTATTTCTGGTTATGTGACTTTCGGGGTGGTTGGATTTGTTTTGGGAAAGTTTTGGAGTGAATCGGGACACTTAGTCCCAATGTTGGAAACTTAAGTTGAAAGAGTTAACAAGAGTTTGGCTTTTGTGTAGACAACTGTGTAATGGAGTTTTGACGGTTCTAATAGCTTCGTATGGTTATTTTAGACTTAGGCGTATGTTTGGATATTGATTAAAAGGTCCATAGGTTTGTTTGGGGCATTTTGGTAAAAGTTGGAAAGTTGAAGGATTGGAAGTTTGGGAGGTTTGACCGAGCGTAGAATATTTTGGTTCCGAGTTTGGATTTTGGTTCCTGGTGTTTGAATAGGTATGTTGTCTCATTTGGGACTAGTGTGCAAAATGTGAGGCCATTCGAAGTTTATTTGATGCGGTTCACCAACATTTTTAGAATTAGGAAGTTCATTTATTTCATTAGGCTTGAATTGGGATATGATTCGTGATTTTGATGTTGTTTGATTTGATTTGAGGCTTCGACTATGTTTATATCGTGTTTTAGGACGTGTTGGTATATTTTGATGGTGTCCAGAGGGCCTTAGGTGCGATTCAGATTGAAATTTGGACTTAAGGAAATGTTGATGGCTTCATGTCTGCTGTAAGCGCACCTACGAGGTGCTGGCAGTAGGTGCGGCAACTTGTGTGCTTCTGCGAGGTTGGCTTGGTTGAGGAGAGGTTGCAGATATGAAGGGGTTCCCGCATAAGTGGATGCGCTTCTGCGCACGAAGGTCTGCAGGAGTGGGGGTTTGGTTGGATGCGAGAAAGGCGCAGGTGCAAGGTAGGTTCCACATCTGCGAGACCATAGATTCGGCCAGTTGGGCACAGAAGCGAGAATGGGTGTATTTTTGGGAATCTGTAAGTGCAAAACAAGTACCGTAGAAGAGGTCCCACAGGTGCGTTAATGTGGTCGCAAGTGCGTAAGGTCGGGGACTTAAGTGAAACTCGCAAGTGCGAGATTTTGACCACAGAAGCGGTGATTTTGATCATAGACGCGATTTCACTGACATATCTTATATCTAGAAGGGTTTGGCATTTTTCTCATTTTTGGAGTTGTGGAGTTCGGCCAAGGGCAATATTTGGAGTACTTTTCACCATAATTAAAGAGGTAAGTGATGATTCATCATTTTTATTGATAAATATTGATTATTACACCTAGTTTATGTGATTATGAAGTGAAATTTGGGGGTTTTTAGAATATGTTGTGGGATAGTGAGATGTGATGACTTGAGGGTCAAGTTGTGGTTGGAATTAAATAATTTTGGTATGGTTGGACTCGTAATTGAATAGGTGTTCGGAATTTGTGAATTTTGTCGGGTTCCGAGGTGCGGCCCGGGATTGACGTTTTGATTTTTGTTAAAGATCTTAGCTTTACATATGGAATCAATTCCTATATCATGTATTGAGTATATTAAGTTGACTTTACTAGATTCTGGTCGTTTGGAGGCCCATTAGTGAGGCAAGGCTTGTTGGAGTATTGATTTACGCGTTTTGAGGTATGTAACATTTCTAAACTTGGAATTGAGGGTATTTATCCTTGGAAAACATGTTATTTGTGTTGCGTTGGGGTGACGCACATGTTAGGTGACAGGCGTGTGGGCGTGAACCATGGTAATCATAATCCGGGTTGATATTTTTACTGTGTTGCTTTCAAGTCTTGTGTTATTCGTGTAATTCCTACAGACCTCGTGCATCAGGCCATGGAAAAAGTTAAAATCATTAAGGAGCGATTGAAGACTTCTCAGAGACTTCAGAAATCCTATTCGGATGTTCATCATAAGGATTTGTAGTTCAAAGAAGATGATTGGGTATTCTTGAAAGTTTCCCCCATAAAAGGGGTAATGCGATTTGGTAAGAAAGGGAAATTGAGTCCGAGGTATGTCGGACCGTACAAAGTCATTCAGAGGACCGGTGAGGTGGCATACAAGGTTGAACTACCACCAAAGATGTCATTAGTACACTCGATGTTTCATGTGTCTGTGTTAAAGAAACTAGTTGGAGACCCGACAATCATTGTTCCGGTTGAGACTATTGAGGTTAATAAGGAATTGACTTATGAAGAGATTCTAGTTTCTATTATTGATCGGCTAGTTCAAAAGTTACGAATCAAAGAAATTGCATCCGTAAAAGTGCTATGGCGAAACCAACACGTTGAAGAGGCTACTTGGGAGGCTGAGGAAGAAATGAAGAAAAAGTATCCTTATTTGTATCATTTGTACAATTGGCGTTAAGGGTGTTCCTTTCTGGAAATATATTGCTTGTGAGACCATAGTTGGTGTTATTTTGTATTATGTCATGTCGTTGGATTATGTATATGCTGTTAGGATGTGTTTCTGGGGCCATCTGACAGGTGAATAGGCCTAGTTACAGGGGAAACTCTGGCGAAAATTTTGGAAATTTAGGGAGTTAGTCAAATTTGGGGCTGCTGGTGTGTGGTATGAAAACTGAGTTGGATAAAATGCTAATAACAGGTTTTGACCCTCATTCGAGGACGAATGATCCTAAGTAGGGGAGAATGTAAGGCCTTGCTCACAGCGGCTCAGACTATTTGGGTTGAACAATGCACAGGAAAGTAAAGGAAATGTTTGGCGGAAAAGCGCATTTATGCAACCACATAATCACTATGAGGGCCACAATAAGGCCCGATCTGCGGGAAACTTTGGTTGTTCTTTTGGTGGTGGCAAGTCAAAATTCAGGGGAGGGTCGTTAGGGCCATCCAGTCCTTTGCTCAGTCTTCAGCTAGTGCACCACCATCAGGGCCCAGTCAGCAGCAGTGGAGCCGTTTCAGGCCCAATCAAGCAAATAGGGTCTCATATCAATAGGGTCATCATGGTGGTAGATTCTAGCAGCAGAGGAGGCCCCCATTCCCTCATTATGGAAAGCTGCACCTAGGAATATCCTACATGGACTTACCTATATGCTACGGATGCGGATTGAGGGGTCACATTCAGAGGGATTGCCGTTCGTCCCGCCAGGGTGCGGGCAGGGGCCCAAAACATCTAGCTAGTTCTGCAGCTACTACATCCGCAACACCTCGTCCAACTCGAGGCCCTCCAACAGCCGCACGGCATGGTGCAGCTAGGGTTGGAGCACAAAGTTTGGGAGGATCTGGCCATTTCTATGCTATGAGGGGTCGCGAGAATTTAGAGGCTTCTCCAAATATTTTCACAGGTATATTGACTGTCCAATCTCATGATGTATATGCTCTTATGGATCCCGGTTCCACTTTGTCAAATGTCATACCTTATGTTGCTATGGAATTTGGGATAGAACCATAATAGTTTTATGAGTCGTTCTCTGTATCTACTCCAGTTGGTGAGTTTATTTTGGCCGTATGGGTTTATAGTGATTGTGTTGTCACGTTGCGTGGTCGGGACACCGTAGCCGATCTTATTGAATTTAGAATGGTCAATATTGATATGATAATGGGAATGGATTGGCTTTATTCTTGTTTTGCCAAGCTTGATTTTCGAACCAGAACTATTAGGTTCGAATTTCCAAATGAGCCAGTTGTTGAATGTAAGGGTGATGATGTAGTGTCGAATGGTAGGTTTATTTCTTACCTTAAGGCCACGAAAATGATCAACAAAGGATGTATTTACCATTTGGTCCGAGTTACGGACATTGATGCTGAGGCACCTACAATTGAGTCTGTGCCTGTTGTGAATGAATTTCCGGCAGTCTTTCGGGATGAACTCCCTGGGATCCCACTAGACAGGGAGATTGATTTTGGAATTGATGTGATGCCAGAAACGCATCCTATATCTATTCCACCCTACATAATGGCACCGGCAGAATTGAATGAGCTAAAGGAACAATTGAATGATTTGTTAGAAAAGGGTTTTATCCGACCTAGTGTGTTGCCTTGGGGAGCACCTATTCTCTTTGTAAGAAAGAGAGATGGTCACTACATGTGTGTATTGACTATCGGCAGCTTAATAAGGTCACAATCAAGAATAAGTACCCACTGCCAAGGATAGATGACTTGTTTGATCAATTGCAAGGTTGCCAGGTACTTCTCCAAGATTGATTTAAGATCCGGGTATCACCAATAGAAGATCAGGGAGCGGGATATTCCGCAAATAGCTTTTAGAACCCGTTATGGGCATTTTGAGTTTCTAGTAATGTCTTTTAGGCTAACAAATGCCCCAGAAGCCTTCATGGATCTTATGAATCGCATTTTTAAGCCATTCCTCGACTCTTTTGTGATAGTGTTTATTGACGATATTCTTGTATATTCACGAAGTCGAGAAGACCATGCCGATCATCTCAGGGTAGTTTTGCAAACCCTACGTCAGCACCAGTTATATGCAAAGTTTTCAAAATGTGAATTTTGGCTTGAATCGGTCATATTCTTGGGTCATGTAGTCTCTAATGAAGGAATTAAGGTTGATGCTCAGAAAATTTTAGCTGTGAAGAATTTGCCGAGGCCTACAACTCCAATAGAGATTCGCAGTTTCTTAGGCTTAGCTGGATATTACAGAAAGTTTGTGGAGGGTTTTTCTAATCTTTCCTCCCCGTTGAATAAATTGACGCAAAATGCAATTAAGTTCCAATGGTCAGATACTTGTGAAAAAAGTTTCCAGGAATTGAAAGAAAGATTGACTACGGCACCGGTGTTGATTCTGTGAGAGGGTATAGATGGATTTGTGGTATATTGTGATGCTTCAAGAATCGGGCTTGGGTGTGTATTAATGCAACATGGCTAGGTTATAGCTTATACTTCTAGACAACTCAAGAATCATGGAAAGAACTATCCAACACATGATTTAGAACTTGCAGCAGTGGTATTTGCATTGAAAATTTGGCGTCATTATTTATATGGGGTCCATGTTGATATATTCACGGACCATAAGATCCTTCAATATATTTTCAAGCAGAAGGAATTGAATCTGAGGCAGAGGAGATGGCTTGAGTTACTCAAGGA
>AWOL01S0003518.1:53296-78514 GCA_000715115.1 Nicotiana otophora
TAATCCCACAACCCAATGTTTACCCATTTGAGCTCAATAAACTTCCCACCAACCTTGATGGTACATGCATGCATAAATAATACTCAAGAATCACACTTCTCATTACCTACTTTCAGTCCAGTCCCGAAATTGAGGGCTAGAGAGTAGAACCTTACCTCTTGGATGAAGACCATGCAATTTTTACTTGTCGAATTTCAAAGATTGAGCAAGGATTGATGAACAAAGTACTTAGGGCTCCCTCTTCTCTCTCTAAATCACTCCCCTCACTATAAAATTGAAGATCTTTGCCTTCTAAACGAAACCCAATGGCCTTTAATCAAATGGGGTCGGATTTTAAAAATTAGAAAATGGACCCTCCGAACTCAACTCTACGGTTGTAGAGTGCACCACAGATCAGGTCTGTGGCCCTCAACATGGACCGCAACAACGGTCCCAAAAACTGGGTTACTCCGGTCCAGTCTGCGGTCCGCATATCAATTATGCGGTCGCAAAATCTCCCTCCGAAAATCTTCATGTTGGTTCTGTGACGGATGTGCGGCTCGTGAAACAATTATGCGGTCGTATAGTTGACCGCAAAACAACCTCCAAAATTGGCCCATTTCTCTGCTTCACTCCGCGACAGATCTATAGTGTGCAGAGAAGTTCTGCGGCCGCATAATGGATCGTATAAATGCCCTATTATGAAACAAATTTTTCTTCAACTCCCCAATACCCCAGGTTTTAGGTGAAATCTTATGGGGCCTCACATCCTTCCCCACTTAGGATCATTCGTCCTCGAATGAGGGTCAAAATCCACAATTAGCATCCAATGTGACCCCCACTGTTACTTCTCACACCAACAGTTCAAAATTCATTCCTAACTCCCTTAATTTCCAAAACTTTCGCAAGAGTCATCCCTTGTAATTGGGCATATCCACCTTCCATAGAATCCCAGAACCAGTCCTGACAACATTACCACAACACAACGATGTAAAACAACATGGAAACAANAATTCCTAACTCCCTAAATTTCCAAAACTTTCGCAAGAGTCTCCCCTGTAATTGGGCATATCCACCTGCCATAGAATCTCAGAACCAGTCCTAATAGCATTATCACAACATAACGATGTAAAACAACATGGAAACAACACTGGCCACAACGCCATAGACATTACATTAAACAAAAAGAGTATCCTTAACAGAAGATGTACATGGGAAACATAATTTGTAGAAAGTTAGCTTTAACATTTTTCATGGACACAACTACATAGCTACTCAAACAAATGAGGATATGCCTTCTTCATCTCTTCCTCGGCATCCCAGGTGGCCTCTTCGACCTGTTGCTTTCGCCATAACACTTTCACCAAGTTAATCTATTTCTTTCTCAACATTTGGACTTTCCTATCACGAATGGTAACTGGAATCTCTTCAGAAGTCAATTCCACATTAATCTCTATAGTCTCCACTAGAATAATAAGCAATATATCTCCATCCACCTTCTTCAACATGGATACATGAATTACCGGGTGCACTAAAGACATCTCTAGAGGTAGTTCTAGCCTGTAAGCCACCTGACTAATCCTTTGAATAATTTTGTATGGTGAGACATAACTCGGACTCTATTTTCCTATCTTACCAAATCGCATTACACCCTTCATGGGGGAAACCTTCAAGAATACCCAATCATCATCTTGGAACACCAATTTCGTAGGACTTACATCCCGATAGGACTTCTGACGGCTTTGGTCAGTTTTCAACCATTCCTTAACGATCTTAACCTTCTCCATAGCTTGATGCACGAGTTCGGGCCCTACCAACTCCGCTTCCCCAATCTCAAACCACCCAATTGGAGATCTACATCTCTTACCATATAGAGCCTTGAACGACGCCATCTGAATGCTATCATGATAATAGTTGTTGTAGGCAAATTCTATGAGCGGCAAGTGATCATCCCAGCTACCCTTAAATCGTGCGCGCAACATACCCTCAAGCGTCTGAATGGTCTACTCTACATGCCCGTCGGTGTGTGGATGGAAAGTTGTACTAAGATTCACTTGAGTACCCAAACCATGCCGAATTTTCCTCCAAACATTAGGTGTGAAATGTGCCCTTCGATCGGAGATAATAGAAACTAGAGTGCCATGCAACCTGACTATTTCCTTCATATACAACTGAGCATACTGTTTAACAGTCTCGGTAGCCTTAACAAGTAAGAAGTGTGCTGACTTTGTGAGTCGGTCCACAATCAGCGAAATCTAGTCGAACTTGTAAGGCGTGCGAGGTAGTCCCACCACAAATTCCATATTGATCATCTCCCATTTCCACATCGGAATTTCTATGTTTTGTGCCAACCCACCATACTTTTGATGTTCGGCCTCTACTTGTCGACAATGTGGACATCTTGCCACAAAGTCCTCTACATTCCTCTTCATATCGTTCAACTAGTAGACTTCCTTAAGATCATGGTACATCTTTGTATAGCTTTGATGCACGAAATACCTGGAAGTGTGAGCCTCGATCATGATTCTTTCCCAAAGACCATCTACATCATGAACACATAATCGCCCTTGGTACCTTAGCATACAATCATCCATGCTAAGAGAAAAATCCATGGTCTTATATTTATGAATTCCCTCCTTCAATTGTACCAACAACAGATTGTCGTACTACTTCTCCTTGACTTCCACAACAATCAATGATTCGCCCGTATTTTGGACAATTACTCCTGCTTCACTAGAGCCCACAAGACAAACTCCAAAACTAGCCAACCAGTGAACTTCCTTGGCCAACGGCCTTTGATGTGTCTCTAAGTTATCCAAACTACCCATGGATGTTTGGTTAAGAGCATCCGCCATGACATTAGCCTTCCCCGGATGATATAGAATATCGGTGTCGTAATCCGTGAGTAACTCAAGCCATCTTCTTTACCTTAGATTCTATTCCTTCTGTTTGAAAATATATTGAAGGCTCTTATGGTCCGTAAATATATCCACATGGACCCCATACAAATAATGACGCCAAAACTTCAATGCAAAAACCACCGCCGCGAGCTTTAGGTCATGTGTTGGATAGTTCTTATTATGATTTTTGAGCTGCCTAGAAATGTAAGAGATCACCTTGCCATGTTGCAATAATACACACCCTAGTCCAATTCTTGAAGCATCACAATATACCCAAACCCATATGTACATTCCGGTAGGGTCAACACCGGTGTTGTAGTCAATCTTACTTTCAACTCCTGGAAGCTCTTTTCACAAGAACCATTGGAACTTAACTACATTCTACGTCAATTTAGTCAGTGGGGAGGCAAGAGTAGAGAACCCGTACACAAAATTTCTATAATACCCAGCTAAACCCAAGAATCTGCAAATCTCTATTGGTGTTGTAGTCCTCGGCCAATTCTTCACAACTACGATCTTCTATAGATCAACCTTAATTCCTTCTCTGGAGATGACAAGACCAAAGAATATGACATATTCAAGCCAAAATTCACACTTAAAAAACTTCGCATACAACTTGTGCTAATATAGAGTCTGCAGAACTGCCCTAAGATGATTGGCATGGTCCTCTCGACTTCGTGAATATACAAGAATATCGTTAATGAATACTATCACAAAGGAGTCAATAAAAGGATTGAAGACTAAATTCATAAGATCCATGAAAGTTGGCGAGGCGTTTGGTAGCCCAAAAGACATTACTAGAAATTCGAAGTGCCCATATCGGGTCCTGAAAGTTGTTTTCGCAATATCCTGTTCCCTGATCTTCAATTGGCGGTACCTTGATCTTCGGTCAATCTTGGAGAAATACTTAGAACCCTTTAGGTGGTCAAATAAGTTATCTATCCTTGGCAGTGGGTATTTATTCTTAATTGTGACCTTGTTGGGTTAACGATAGGCAATACACATTCTCAGTGACCCATCTTTCTTCCTTACAAAGAGAACTGGTGTACCCCAAGGCGACACACTCGGTCGGATGAAACCCTTCTCTAACAAGTCCTTCAACTTCTCCGTTAGTTCCTTAAATTATGTCGGTGCCATTATATAGGGTCGAATAGATATAAGTTGTGTGCCTCGCATCACATAAATTCCTAAATCAATCTTCCTATCTGGTGGGATCCCAATGGGCCATTAAGAAAGACCTCCGGAAATTCATTCACCACTGGCACAGACTCCAGTGTAGGAACCTCAACATCGGTGTCTGTAACCCAAACCAAATGGCAAATATNATCGAATAAATATAAGTTGCATGGCTGGCATCACATAAATTCCTAAATCAATCTTCCTATCTCGTGAGATCCCAATGGGCCATCAAGAAAGACCTCCGGAAATTCATTCACCACTGGCACCGACTCAAGTGTAGGAACCTCAACATCGGTGTCTGTAACCCAAACCAAATGGCAAATACACCCTTTGTTGATCATCTTTGTGGCCTTAAGATAAACCTACCCTTCGGCACTATATAATCCCCATTCCATTCAATAACTGGTCATTTGGGAATTCAAACCTAATGGTCCTAGTTTGGAAAAACATGAATAAAGCCAATCCATCCCCATAATTCAATAAGATCAGACATGATGTCTCAACCATGCATCGTGATGACACAATCACTATAAACCCGTGCGTCCACAATATACTTACCAACTGGAGTAGATACAGAGAACGGCTCATGAAGTTGTTCCGGTTCTATCCCAAATTCCATAGCAACATAGGGAGTGACATATGACAAAGTGGAACCGGGATCAATAAGGGCATATACATCATGAGATTGGAAAGTCAATATACTTGAGACAACATTTGGAGAAGCCTCAAAACTCAGGTGACCCCTCATAACATAGAAACGGTTGGGTCCTCCCGAACTCTATGCACCACCCCTAACTGCACCATGCTCTACGGGTGCTGGAGTGCCTCGAACTAGAGAAGGTGCCATACCCCTGCCCACACTATGGTGGGACAAACGACAATCCCTCTGAATTTGACCCCTGAAACCGCACCCATTGCATATGGGATGGTCCATGAAGCAGGCTCCAAAATGTATCTTCCCATAACTAAGGCATGGTGGCCTACACTGCTGCTGGAATCTCCCTCTAGGCCGACCATACTTGTAGGATCCCCTGTTGCCCTAACTGGTCCTAAACTGACTCCGCTGCTGCTAACTGGGGCCTGTTGGCTGTGCACTGACCAAAGACAAAGTAAAGGACTAGGATGGCCCTGACGACCCTCCATTCCATTCTTCAATTTGCGGGTCTCCGTGGCTTGACACCATCATCCCTTAGTTCATATTATAATTCAAGGCAGCTGTAGCAGCCTCAATGATAACCATGGGGCTGAGGCCCTATACAAAACATCGCACTCTTGCCTCCATAATGGGAAACATGCAAATAGCGTCATTGGAAAAGTGCGTGAACCACATATGGTACTCCCGCACACTTATGCTACCTTGCTTCAGGCTCTCAAACTCAGCGGCATGGGCCGCCTTATTCTCGGCAGGCAAGAAATGGTCAATGAAGGCGTCGGCAAACTCACTCCACCTCACTAAAGGGCTCCCCTACTCACGGGAGTCCTCCCACAACTCAAACCAAGATGAGGCCACCCCTTTCAAGAGGTAGGAGTCCAACTCCGCTCCCTCTGTCTTAGTATCACACATAACTCGGAGGGTCTTATGTATCTCATCAGTAAAGTCCCGTCGGTCCTCCTCAGGATCAGTACCTGTGAACACTGGAGGATCCAACTGAAGAAACATGTTCACCCTGGAACTAGCAGAATGCCCTGGCTGACTTGAAGAAGTAGGTGCAACATTCGATCTCTAGGCCTAGGAAGCCACTGTCTGAGTCAACATCTGTATGGCTCCCCTAAGATCCCCATCAGAGACACCAGGATTGGAAGCTGGGGCTGGAGGTTGAACAACTGCACCCTTGGTAAGAGTTGTGATTGGTGCAGTCAAAGCAGGAGTAGTAGAATCAGGGGGTGTAGTAGCTGGGGGAATATCCTCACCCCTCGGGTGCTCACCCGCATCATTAGGTATAGAATCAACTGCCACTCCTGGGATGGCATTGGCTCCTTTTCCAGTTTTTGCTTTCTTCCTAGGCGCCATATAAGGAAAATTAAAGCAATGCACAAGGTAATGGCTAGCTACTCATGATAAAGGCAATATGATTTGCTATGCCCATAATGCTCATAGAGAAATTAGAAATTCTTGCTAAAACCCAACATTTTTTGAAAACCGCATAGAGTGCGATTTTCTGGCGCCAATAGTCCTGGACTATCCCATGGTAACTTGGCGAAACCCCCTATTTCTTCCATTAGAGGAGTCATTTCTATATTGCTAAATCGAAAAACGTCTCTCTTCTCACCCCATAACATGGTAGCAACCTCGATCAGTTCCCTATTTGGTTGAATGCTCAGCAAAGATGGCAGGTTACCCAATACCCTTCTCACATGATTGTTGTCACATGGTGCAAGGTTATTCCACCGGGCTTCATTTGTTGCAAACAAATAAAAGTTAGCCCTTTCCCCTCCAGATTCGACTATTTACGCAATAATGATCAGCATGTTTACATGCTTTCTCCAAGTAAAGAACATAATATGATGGTGTCCTTTGGGATTATGGAAATCTTGTTTGACTTTGGACAAGGTTCATATAAGCGGTTTGATGCTTCAATGACATCTCAATCCGTACTAGGTTTAGCATGATGCATGTACATTTCAAATCATAGTGTGGTTTCTAGAAAGATCTAGACTGGTACTCTCAAGTGAACAACTCAAGAGGAAAAGGCACGGGACCGTCGACTGCACTGCTGATCGACTAGTCTAGTGCAAATAATCCTTTCTAGTTTAAAAGGATGTTTTTTAGGAAAACGTAGACACTCCTCAAGCGCNTGAGGTTTCAACATTCTCTGCCATGGTAGCATTGTCTTTTCGGTTACCACTTAGATCATCCATCTTCTCTTTGCCTTTGCCTTTCAGGTCGCTAGGTGGAGGAGGAAGTAGAGAACCTCTAGATATGGTGTGGTATGCTAATGAGGGTAGAATGCACAAACCAACCTTTGGAAATGGGACTAATCAAAAGAAAAAAGGCAAAAGGTAACCAAGTTAGTAAGACGAAGTAAAAGTATGTTTGCAATAATTAAGCATGTATCACATAAGGTTATGCAATAATTAACGTCCTGATTTGGGGACTTCATTGTGCCTGAGGTAGTCCTAAGAGATACATATAATTAGAGAAAACTCATGCCAACGTTTCCTCACTCCATTAATGCGAAAATAAGCAAAATCTATCTTTCACTAAATCGAAAATAATAATTATAGAGTCACTAATGGCATTAATCTTTATTCCATCGAAATCTAATCTAGACTAGAAAGCAGTAAAAAACATTATCTCCTAGTGTACTTGGTCCCTAAATGTCCTTCTCCATGTTTGGCTCTCTTGACTCTATAAATCACGTTTCCCAAATCACACATCTCGAGTATCAAGTACGCCATTGCCAACTTCCCTCCTTCATCTGGATCTATGCCTTGACAATCTCAAAGCCTCTTTTTCATCTTCCCCTCTAGCTCCATCAGTCCTTGTTCTAGATGTTACAAAATTTCTGTCGACTTATTTGCAATTTACTTCCATTCTTCGATCGCTTCCATATCCACCTTATGTTGCTCTAGATTTTTAGCTTCAGATACGAACACCCTTTTTTGAAGCCTCTTGTAATTTACCTGCGCCTTACCCACCTTATCAACGATCCTATCTTTTAGATTGATCCATTGTCTAACGTCACCGGCTATGTTGTCCTCCAACCATGCGAGATAGTATTACATATGACCGGCGTGAACCCGTCTGGCTCAGTAGTCTCTCCTTCCATGATGATCTTTTGGTTCAACATGAGTTGTGCTTCAAACTTGAATGGGATGACGTCTCCTTTGAAATATGCTTTATACTGAACCATGTTGGAAAGGTATGCCTTGTTTCCTCCAAGCATGCATCATTACCCTTATAGGAGCGTAAGGGTAGATGCCTCGTAGCCCCATCAGTACTAAGTGAGTGGTTCCTTTGGATCTAATAATGAACTCACTACTAGGAAACCATTCAAATATCTAATGCACTTGCTCGACTATCAGGTTGCTGAAGAAACGCACCCAACCTACAACATTTCCAAGCTTTGCAAACCTATCTGGGACGAATGTCATCTTCTTTTGATGATGACTGGCTATGTAGTCGTTCAGTGGCCTTCGTAGAAGCTCCTGGCAATAATCACCCTTCTTAAAGTGTTCCAGCAGTCAAACTTGAGCAAGATATTACTACCGTCGAAGTGATCGAACCCATTCTTGCACCGATCCAGATCATGGTACACCTTAGCTAAACTTATCGGGATGATAGTGTACTTTTGCCCCTCGATACCCTCCATTAAGTTCATGTCGACCATGGCTAAGCGAGTATGAATTCTTCCCCCTTGCATTGGAAAGATCAACATAAGCACCGCGGTACACCCATCCCAAGGAGTTAAGGGCTAGCTCCTAATGATGAAGGCAATATGATTTGCTATGCCCATAACGCTCAGAGAGAAATTCAAAGGGGATGTATGATTTCTTCATACAGACCAGTTTATCATTCTTGTTAAAACCCAATATTTTCAGAAAACTGCATGGAGTGCGATTTTCTGGCACCAATAGTCCTGGACCATCCCATGGTAACTTGGCGAAACCCCCTATTTTTTCCAGGAGAGGAGTCATTTTTATATTGCTAAATCGGAAAACGACTCACTTCTCACCCCAGAACATGGTAGCAGCCTCGATCAGTTCCCTGTTTGGTTGAATGTTTAGCAAATATGGAAGGTTACCCAATACCCTCCTCACATGATTGTTGGCACAAGATGCAAGGTTACTCCACCATGATTCATTCTTTGCAAACAAATAAAAGTTAGCCCTATCCCCTCTAGATTCAACTATTTACATAATAATGATCAGCATGTTGACATGTTTTCTCCAAGTAATGCACATAATATGACGGTGTCCTTTGTGATTATGGAAATCTTGTTTGACTTTGGACAAGATTCATCTAAGCGGGTTGATGCGTCAATGACATCTCAATCCGTACTAGGTTTAGCATGATGCGTATACATTTACAATGAGAGTGTGGTTTCTAGAAAGGTCTAGACTGGTACTCTCAAGTGAACAACTCGAGAGGGAAAGGCACGGGACCATCGCCTGCACTGCTGATCGACTAGTCTAGTGCAAATAAGCCTTTCTAGTTTAAAAGGGTGTTTTTAGGAAAATGCGGACACTCATCAAACAACGCTATGTTGATAATAAGCACAAGTAGAGTATGACGTGGGAGCTTGCTTTATGCAAAAATAGTAACACGTTGCCAAATATGTACATGATGAAAGTGCGTAAAAATAGTAAACAATATAAACGGGAGAAAAAAGAAAAAGGAAAAGACGGAAGAGAAAAGTAAGTTTAACTTATGAAAACATGTAAGAACGTAATTAAATGAAGCAAATAGGGAGATAGGGACGGGAGAGACATGATGTAGCACTCTTAAACATGATGAAAGCAACTGAGGGAATGATATTCATTTCATAGCAAATAAATGGAAATAAGGGGAGGGGATATGTCATAGCAATTTAAACAAATAAGGGAAAGGATTTACATGTCATCAAATAATCCACATAAGTCAACTTCGTTATGGTACTAGCCTAAGTGTAAATCCATAGTTGAGTCGGCATGATGTCATGCCCCTTTTTCTCTCGAAAGCGAGTTTTGACATGTGACAACCCTTTTAAATGGGGGGTATTAAAAGAGAAGAGTCACCACCAAATGCTTTTGGGGTGTGCGTTAGGGTACCTATTTGCAAATAACTATGTTTAACTAGTCTACGTCACCAAAGATCGTGTAGGGGATCAAATTACCTCAAAGAGAAGGTGTTAGGCACTCTTAGAGGTCCACAAATATTGGTCCCAGCAGAAGTTTAAACTATGTGGGATTTTCGGATTACAATAGTCCTAAGTGATCATATAAGTGAGGGGAAGACAAGGAATTTATAGGTTCTATTATGAACACATGCAAAGAAAATCGGGCAACAATTAGACTAAATAGATAATTAGTACAAGTCTTTAGAGGTTGCAAGATAAAAGTTAATTATTCTATATTTGAGGAATATGTGTGAACAATAAACATATAAATAAGGCGGGTACCAAGTTTATTAGCCTAAAGGATCCCCCAGAGCAACATAAGTAATACTTTGCAACTCTCTTGAGGTAGGGGTTTCTCATATTATTCGGCAGGTACAGACTATAATCTCCTGCTACCCGATTACTGAGTTAAAGTTATTTACTTAAAGGCGCTTTAATTAAATTCTAGGTCGTGTCGTACTCGTGCACTACTCGTCCCACGCCTATGGTCCAGGAGTCTTTGGACCTACTATTTAGGTGGTTCTAGACTCTACTTAGGATGCTCAAAAATGATAAAACTGGCATACATTCAAAACATATTGGACTTCACATAAAGAACATGAAGGGCTCAAGTTAGCCTCCACACATAAAGAATAAATGCACGTGGGCAGATTAGGCAGTAGACAATTTCAGGACTAAGAGGCATTATAGTCGTTAAGTCATATAGGCATGGTTTCTAGGTGATTCTGATTTCCAACATTGTACTTGTAGCATTGCACTTTTAGGCTAACAGATTTTCATAAAAAACATATTACTTAAATATAGGCATGGCATCTATATTGTACATGTTGCGAGGCAATAAGACTGTTCGAAAGCCCAAGATTAACGACGTTGATTTATAGGCATGCTTTCTAAGACGAGTAACAATATCTTATAGGCAGGATTTCTAATGATTGACATTTGAAATTTATTTTATGATACTTTATCCCTATAGGAATGTCATCTAAGTGTATCAATACAATGAAGAAACAAAGTAATTGCTTAGTTGATTAAGGTCATAGAGTCATGATATCTAGATGAGCAGTGTGCGATTGATTGATTAATTAATTGAAACCCTATAAACATGGTACCTATATGAGGTATGTAAAAACACATGTAGTTGTATCCTATAGGCATGATATCTAACACATAGCATTAGAGAAAATTGAGCAGATAACCAGTGATGTTTGAATCCTACAAGCATAATATCTAATACCGTATTGAAGTGGAGCATGTGATCAAGTGAAGCACTTAGATTCTTATGGGCATGTTTTCTAATAGTGTACAGGAATAGGACATGTTGAGCAAGATATCAGATAAAGCACTTAGACCCTATAGGCATATTTTCTACCCTTTTATGCAAGAATAGAGTACACTCATTTCCCAAGATTCACTAACTCCCCAATTGTGTTTACAAATCATTACAGGCCCAAAATAAAGAATACATGGTCAAATATTACAACTAAATGAATACAAGCCCAATAAACAGAGTAGGCCCAAGGGTGAATAACCCACCAATGTCGAGGCCTTCAATAAGCTCATTTTTTGCACAAATAGCAAACCCAGTAGGTCCACCCTAAAACATCAGTGTGTATCAGTGGCATGACTCAAACTTAGACACGGACCCATACCAGGCTTGAAGGGGGGACTAACTTACCCAACAATGCAAAACTTAAGCACAGGAGTAACAAACTATACGTGGGATTAATTAAACAACTTTTGAATTCTACACACTGAATTCTCAAAGCCATAACTAACATCAGTTCTCTCAAAAGCTTATTGACAAGTTCATAGGGCATACAGAAGTCAGGTTCATGCTTGCATTTTAGAAGCTAAGGAGACATGATTGACCATCATAGGATAACAAACTACTTCAAGTAAAGTTTAAAAGAAAAGCATAGTCCAGAATTAGCATAAAGAACATCAGCCATGAGAGTTTAGTAGAATCATAGATAGGAAACCAATGGAGTACAGTCCTTACATGAAGATGTCTAGCATGAGAACCTAATAAAAATGGGATAACCAAACAGGTTGGTGGACATGGTCTACAAACAAACATTAATTAAGCATGAAGAAACTCTAACATGCAAAATACCTGTCATAATACAAAAGCTTAAACAACACCAGAGCTCATAGTAAGAAAGGATACCTCAAGAACTGGATTATCATATAACACATAGGAGAAAAGGCTCGATATTGCATTCTTTACCTTGTAAGCCATAGGTGGGAGTAAACAACATAGCATTAAACTAGGCATGGAACACACATTAAAGTTACAATTAGCAGGGTAACACATTTTGGCTAACATAGTTGAGAACTGACTTTAGTAGAGTATTATGTTACACCGGAATTATCCAACAGGAACTAGAGCACATGAATTAGTCTATCACGAGAATGCAGAATAAACTAGGGATATCATCTCAGGACAAGCAACATGTATACACATTTAGACACATAAAACATACCAGGCTAGACATGCTCGAGGTTGTGAGAATCATTAATGCTGAGAACATACCATATGCATACATCGAAGGTAGAAATTAGGCAAGTTCAGAGCCATGAAATAGTAGGGTAATATAGTAGCATGTTGGTTCACAAAGGTTTATGTGGCACAGATGTACAAATCATGAATATAAACGAAGAAGAATTAAATTTCTAAGGCCAAAGACACTAACCATTTGTAGATGAACAAACAAACAAGTAAAAAGAAACACTCCCAGTAATATTCCAATCGTCAATAGCAAAGAACAACAGAATCCCAAAATCCCAGTGCATCAGAGTTTCCAAGGGTTTCAAGTGAACCCCAAGGTGCTCGCACCGAGAAAGGGCAAAAATCAAATTCCAATGGCCTTGGCTTTCAGCCGACCAAGGTCTCAAAATAAAGAACAGTAGGGGTGAGAGTGAGAGAGCAATAACAGTAATTGTACATGGTAATCATTGCAGTAGTCGTTAGGACTTAAAGGGGAAGCGGGGAAGGGTGCTTATACAGTAGTTAGATCAAACGACTAAACAAGGAAGGAAAATTAAGCGAACATAAATAAGGAAAGAAGAAAAATACACATGCAATCAGTAAAGTAACCGGAAAGGAAAGAAATCAAACTCTAAACCCTAATTATGGTTCGGTGCTTAAGATCGACCAACTAGTATAACGAATCAGGCCTTTCTTCATGTATATAGACAAAATATTGTCCAAATCTCTAAGATTGAAGTCGATTGAACTCTGATCTGGAGATGGTACTTGCCAAAATTGGGCAAGTACTTTTGTAATACCATAAATGCATGACCAGTATCGGAGAAACATAGATGTGGTAAGCAAATAATGATGGAATCCCATTATCAACAGGATTAGGAGAGGGATTTAAGGGGGATGCGGCTAGGGTTTTACAGAAGAGAGAAGATGATGGTTTAGAGGATTTGGTTGTGGCTATCTCAGAAAAATGGATGTTAGGATTTGGATCGAGGGTAATTAAAATGGGGAATGGAATTGGATCGTTCATCATTTGAGCATTTAAGATCAACAGCCAGGATTAGAGGAGAAGCGGGGCGGGTCGTAGAACGGGTCTCGACCGGGTTATAATTAAAGGGGTCATTTGGTTTTGGGCTAGGGGGATTGGGCAAATGTTTATTGACGTATGGGTTGGTATTTGTGTCCGAAAATTGTCTTAGAATAGGTCTATGAAATTAAATATGCAAAAACTGTTTAAAATAATTTATAAAAAGGATTAATAAATAGTAAAAATATTATTTATGCAATAAAATGCTGGGAAATAATAGCCTAACATTATGAATTTATAAAACATATATGTGGGTGTAAATAATAAATTTGGATGATTAAGTCATCACAAAATAATTTGGAAGGGTAATTAGTAAATATTTGAACAATAATGCAAGAAAATAAATTTTAAAGCCTTAAAACATTATGAAAAATTGTAGAAAATACTTATATGGCTCATGTCAATTGGTGATGATGCAAAAACCGGTATTCATACTTTCCGACCATAAGTTACCAACTGGAAACAACGTAGAATTCTGTAAGACGTGCTACCAGCAAAATCGCATAGGAAAAGGGATAATCATCATTGAGAGGACTTAGAACTACTAAACGTTATAGTACAAGAGTCAATTAGAAAGAAGGAGAGACTCACACTTATTCATGCCACGAAAGAAGGTTGCCTTACATAC
This sequence comes from Nicotiana otophora, assembly GCA_000715115.1. Classification (NCBI taxonomy): domain Eukaryota; kingdom Viridiplantae; phylum Streptophyta; class Magnoliopsida; order Solanales; family Solanaceae; genus Nicotiana; species Nicotiana otophora. The sequence goes on from AWOL01S0003518.1 coordinate 67,374, forward strand.
CTTGCTGGAGATCTTATTACACACTATGGTGTTAGCTTTGCCTCTAATGAATCTTCAGAATCAATTCTACTAGATGATAATCAACATGACTATGACTCCAAGATTCACTTGATACTTTGCTAAATCCAGATTCACTTTCTACTTAGCCTTAATTTGTTAGGAAATTCTAAAGAGGCGTTGAGAGTATTTTGAGAGGACTTGTTTTAATGATAATTCTGGAATGAAAGAGAAAGAGCCTCACTACCCTTTTAATACTATTACCAAGCATAAGAATTTACGCCACTTCCACATGCAAAATAGGTTGCCCCGCTCCAGTTGTTGCGGTCGGTGAGACACATGGTGCAGACCCAATGAAGCGTGTGACCGCTTTATTGCTTCGAACGTGTCTCCAACTGATTGACCGCACTAGGATCCGCACTGACCTTCGAAACATTCGTACTCAAATGTTTAATCGTGGCCCATGATGATAGTTGCATTGTTGACTTCCATAGTGGAGAATAGATGGGGGTACCTAGATTTCATGACCTCTTCAGCTTCCCATATCATTTCCTACTTACTTTTGTTCCTCCAAAGTACCTTAACTGAAGCTAATGCTTTGGTTCCCAGCTTACAGACTTGTCAATCTAAGATGGATACCGGAATTTCATCGTAAGATAGATTTTTTGTAACTTGGATATCTCTAATAGGGGCGACCTGGGATAGATCACTCAAGCACTTTCGGAGTATAGACACGTGAAATACCGGGTGCCTTACTTCCAATTCCGAGGGCAACTCAAGCTCATAAGCCACAAGACCGATAGTCCGTATGATTTGATATTGTCCGATATAACAGGGGCTGAGTTTGCCCTTTTTGCCAAATCTCATCGCGCCTTTCATAGGTGACACCTTCAAGAACACCCAGTCCCCTATAGCTAATTGTAATTCTCACTGCTGGTTATCCGAGTAAGATTTCTGCCTATTTTGGGTGGCCAACAATCGATTTCAAATTAGCTTCACCTTCTTTACTGCCTGTTGTACCAGCTCTATTCCCAACAACTTTGTTTCACCCACTTCAAACCATCTAATAGAAGATCAAGACTTTCGCCCATATGGGGCCTTATATGGTGCAATATTATACTACTATGGTAGTTGTTGTTCTTAGCAAATTCAATGAGTGGTAGATGATCCTCCCAATATCCCTTGATGTCCAAGACACAAGCCCGTAGCATGCCCTCGATTATTTGAATAGTGCACTTGGCCTGGCCATCGGCTTGTGGAAGGAAGGTTGTGCTAAGGTTGATTTTTGTTCCCAATCCTATTTGGAATGATCTCCAGAAGTTAGCTGTAAATAGGCACCTCTGTCTTATATGATGGAAATCGGAACCCAATGGAGTGGAACTATCCCCTTAATGTATATCTTAGCATAATCTTCCGATGAGAAGGTAGTCTTAACTAGCAGAAAGTGATCCCACTTGGTGATAAATCCATGATAACCTATATATAGTTAAACTTTCACCATTATCGTGGTAATCTGGTAATAAAATCTATATTTATCACTTCCCATTTCCGTGTCGTAATTTCTACATTCTGCAGCAACTCTCCCAGTTTCTGATGTTCAGCCTTGACTTGCTGACAATTTGGACACCGAGCGACGTACTTGGCGATGTCCTTATTCATGCCATTCTACCAGTATAGTTGTCTGTAAATCCCCGTTAAACATTTCCTAATGATTTAAGATTTTAAAGTGATCCAACGATATTTGGGAATAATGTATTCGAGTATTAAAGGAGACCCATAGGATAGAACCACATCATTTTGAAATGAAAATATATGTTTAAGGTGTGTTGGAACATAATAAGGAGTTTTGTGAATGGCAAGAACTTGTGTGGAATAAGTTGGATACATTAAGTGGAAAGGATGTCTCAATTCGCACAACATCCTAATGCAAATGCATGCTGCTACAAAACTATAAATACTTAGGAGGTAATCAACCTATCAAATTAAATCTCTTTGAGTCTAGTATCTAACGCATCAAACCGTTCGTCATTTGGATATTTCTACAAACAGTTATGACCATTTAACTAGACCTAGGTCATATGCGCGCAGATGCGTGGCCACACATATTTGGGAGTTTCTACCTTGTGTGCGTGGCCGCCCACGTAGGAGCCCATTAAATAACCCCAAGGCCGGGTAGAGAGAGGGGTTAAGTCATTGTTGAGCTAAAACCTGATATTTTGAGAGTGAGAGAGTACCCTAGAGTGGGAGAGTGATCTTCAACAAAATATCCTTCGATTCTTGCTCAAATATTTGAAGATTAACAAGGAAATTTCAAAAGATCTTAACTCAGGAGGTATGATTCAGACCCCTAGTCTTCAATTTCGAGTTTGGGAAAAAGATGGATGATTGGGACTATGATTCTTGGGTGTAAGAGTATTATTTATATATTCTTGTACCAATAAGATTTGTGAGAAGATTAATGAGCTCAACTAAGTAAAGATTGGGTTGTGGAATTAAGGAAATCTTGTACAAGAACCTTGTAGCCAAATTTGCACAGATAGTGTTTGATAAAATGCTCAAATGAGCCAAAACCATGAATATCTTCCTAATTTTTGTTCAATTTTGTTATGTCTCAAAATAGATTGGGATTGCTAGAATTTTCGGAACGTTGTAGTAATTTAAGGAAAGCTCAAGGCGAGGTATGTTGGCTAAACCTCTTTCCTAGAATTGAATTCCATGTTGTTGTTGTAAGTCCCGAGTTATTTTTTATAAATCAACTATTCCGAATAAGCTTTGTGTTGAAAGGTATATGTTCAAAATGTGTTCCGGATGCTCTTATCATATGATGTTATCCTTCGGGAATGTGTTCAAAGCATGAGTTGGGTATAAAATTGTTTTGAATCCAAGTAGTGTTTCAAGTGAAGGCTATTATGCCAAATTGTGTAAGAAGTCTCTATGTGCATAAGACTCTTAATTGCTCCAAGGTGTACTAAAGGTCGTGATCAGGGATTACTTGTTGTCGATAATCTATATAGATGATTGAAAGTGAAAGTAGTGAGTTTGGGGATATAAAGTGTGAAGTAGTGAGCTGGGGATATAAAGTGTGAAGTAGTGAGTTGAGGATATAAAGTGTGAAATAATGAGTTGGGGATATAAAGTGTGAACACCTTGCCCAGAATAAAAGTTATACTTGTGGCCAATAGCGCCAACGAAATGAAATGATGTGTGAAATATTATGAAATGAGCCTTGATTCTACTATTCCAAATTGACTCTGCAAATAGTATTATCCAAAAGCTTATGTATTCAAGTCGTGTCCAAATGTCGTTGTTCTAACTAATTCTATGCTTGGTAGGTATTTCCAATGTGTTTTAAGCCTTTACATATTTATGAGTTGAAATTGTGTATTTCCCTTTTGGGGAAAGGTACTTCAAGAATATTCTCTATGTTGATGTTTTTAATGATGATCCTAGAAAGTAATGAAATTAAAAGTAATGAAATTAAAGTATGAAATATGAGATACGGCCATCGTGCCATGAATGAAGATTAATATGTATGGAAAAAGGGATCCAATAAAATAATGATGTTATAAATGGTTGAAAGTACTAATAAAGTGATAGGATGAACATGAAATGTGGTCGTTTGTCTTAATGAAATTTATGAGGTGTTGTATGTCCCAATGCTTTCAGCTATATGCTTTTGAAATAATGTATGTAAATGACTTCGATGTCAAGTCATCAAGAATCATGAACTTAGCTAATGACCTCAAGATGTCAAGTGAGTGAATAACGAGATGAAAGGGAAATGCCCTATGCTAAATGATGATGAACCTTAAGAAAAGAACTTGGGCTCATGTGCAATTGAAATTGAGTTGTTGATTCACTATGCATGTTCTAATGTAATGAGCTATGTTTCTCCATGCTGAGCATGAATATGAAGTGTTCCAATGATCCGAGAACTTACGACCTTAATGTAATGTTAATCATGTAGCTCTGCGTTTATAAATAGTTTTGTGCGTAATGATGTGTTACGAACCCTATGGACGGGCTATGAAACGTATATGTGTATAATATGTGAACCCTATGGACGGGCTATGAAATACATAGGTGTATAATATAATATGAATGAACTCTGTGAACGGTCTATAAAATGCCCATGTGTATTGTATGGTATATGTGAATCCTGTAAACGGTCTATGAAATGCACAGGTGTATTGTGTAAGTAAACACTGTGAACGGTCTATGAAACGCACATGTGTATTGTGTAAGTAAACAATGTGAATGGTCTATAAAACGCATAGGTGTATTGTGTAAGTAAACACTGTGAACAATCTACGAATTGCACATGTGTATTGTATGTTATATGTGAATCTTGTGAACGGTCTATGAACGCACAGGTGTATTGTGTAAGTAAATCCTATAAACGGTCTATGTATAATATGATATGTGAACACTAAGGACGGTCTATGAAATGCATAGGGGTAAGATAAGAGAGGGGTATGGATGGTCTAGTAAGACGTATTGTTAACGCATACATTATATGCCATTTTCATTGGCTTGTTTGTACATGTTGTTTCAATTACTTTATATTATGTATTCCACACATATTTTATATGGCTCAGTAAATCCTAAAAGAAGTTTAAAACGATGTAAGCATAACGAGACTTGAAAATGTGAATTTATGGGATGTTTTGTAGTTTTTGATGTACATCATATGACCTTTATTGAATTACCATGATTTCATATGTTGTTCTGTTTGCCTTACATGCGAGTACTATTCCACGTGCACTCACTTACCTTTTGTCGGGGGTGCTGCATCTTTTAATGGATACAGGTATACTTCTACAGGATGATATGGATCTTTGATAGGAATCTTCTGCGCGGCAGATTATGGTGAGCCTGCTACAATTCTAGTGGGCATTCGAGTCTAGTTGGTCTTATGTACTTAGGTATCTACTGTCATAATAGCTCCATGTACATTGTGGGTCATGTACTTAAGTTTTGAGTTTCGTCATGTATTTATGTTCACAGTATTTACAGCTATTTACAAAGTTGTGTAACCATCATGAGAAAAACATTTACCGGCCATTGAGCTAAATATATTCAATATGGTAGTCAAGATCTAATTATATTTTGATAAATCATGCATGAGTTATGATTGGAGGTTGATGTAACGTAGGCTTGATCGACTTGGTTCACTTGGTTGAGCGCCGGTCACGCTCCCCAAGTTTGGGGCGTGACAAACTTGGTATCAGAGCATGATTTAGGAGTCCTAAGGAGTCATGGAGCTGTGTCAGTAGAGTCCCTCTTATCGGTGTGTTGCCAGCCACACTTATAATAGGGAGGCTACGACGATATTTAGAAAATATTTCTCTTCATCTATCCTCAATCGTGCGTTAAGGTTCTGAGNTTGAGTTAGTCTCCGAGTTTCCTTGTTAATATCAAGGAATGTTTGCACATCGTGCTATGAAATTATAAAGGCCTGAGGACTAAAGGAATGACGCACATGACAGGCACAATGCGTGAGGTGCCCAATTGTCCTCGTAATAGAGAAAAGAAAAGTCAAGGATACGACCAAGGTAAGCAAGGTCATACAGTTAGACTCGAGAGTCAAGGTTGTTGATTTCATGTATATGTTGCAATTTGGTGTTATCTATATGTTGTTTAGGATTGATTTCTAGGATTCTCTGACTGGTGGATAGGACTAGTTACAGGAGAGACTCTGTTAAAATTTCTGAAATATTTTGGAGTTAGTCAAATTCGGGGGCTTGAAATGTTTGAAAGAAGGCTCGAGTTATGTTAGGTATTCGGGCGGACTCTACTCCTCATTCGAGGACAAATGATCCAAAGCGGAGGAGAATGTAAAGCCCCGTTAAAACTTTTCTAATGATTTAAGATTTTAAAGTGATACAATGGTATTCGGAAATAAAGTATTCGAGTATTAAATGAGACCCATGGGATAGAACCACATCATTTTCAAATGCAAATATATGTTTAAGGTGTGTTGGAACATACTAAGGAGTTTTGTGAATGGCAAGAACTTGTGTGGAACAAGTTTGATAGATTAAGTGGAAAGGATGTCTTAATTCGCACAATATCCTATTTCAAAAGCATGCTGGTACCAAACTATAAAGACTTAGGAGGTGCTCAACCTATATAATTAAATCCCTTTGAGTCTAGTTTCCAACTCATCAAACCGTTCGTCATTTGGATAGTTCTACAGACAGTTATGGCCATTTTACTGTACCTATATCATATGCGCGCAGATACGTGACCACACATATTTGGGAGTTTCTGCCTTGTATGCGCGGCCACTTGCCCAGGTGCGCGCTCGTACGCGTAGGATCCCATTAAATAACCCCAAGGTCGGGTAGAGAGAGGGGTTAAGTTATTTTAGAACTAAAACCTGATATTTTGTGCATGAGAGAGTCCCCTAGATTGGGAGAGTGATCTTCAACAAATTGTCCTTCGATTCGTGCTCAAATATTGGAAGATTAACAAGAAAATCTCAAAAGATCTTAACTCAAGAGGTAATACTCAAACCCCTAGTCTTCAATTTCAAGTTTGGGTAAAAGATGGATGATTGGGGGAATGATTCTTGGGTGTAAGAGTATTATTTATATATGCTTGTACAAATAAGGTTTGTGGGAAGCTTGTTGAGCTCAAATAAGTAAAGATTGGGTTGTGGAATAAAAGAAATCTTGTAGAAGAACCTTGCAGCCAAATGTGCACTCCTAGGGTTTGATAAAATGCTCAAATGCGCTAATGAATATCTTCCTAATTTGTGTTTAATTTTGTTATGTTTCAAATAGATTGGGATTGCTAGAATTTCCGTAACGTTGTAGTAATATAAGGAAGGCTCAAGGCGAGATATGTTGGCTAAACTTCTTTCCTAGAATTGAATTCCATGGTGTTGTTGTATGTCCCGAGTTATTCTTTATAAATCAACTATTCCGAATAAGCTTTGTGTTGAAAGGTATATGTTCAAAATGTGTTCTGGATGCTCTTCTCATATGATGTTATCCTTCGAGAATGTGTTCAAAGCATGAGTTGGGTATAAAAATATTATGACTCCAAGCAGTGTTTCAAGTGAAGGCTATGATGCCAAATTGTGTAAGAAGTCTCTATGTGCATAAGACTCTTAATTTCTCCTAGGTGTACTAAAGGGCGTGATTAGAGATTCCTTGTTATCGGTAATCTATATAGATGCTTGAAAGTAAAAGTAGTGAGTTGGGGATATAAAGTGTGAAGTAATGAGATGAGGATATAAAGTGTGAACACTGTGCCAAGAATGAAAGTTATACTTGTGGCCAATAGCGTCAACGAAGTGAAATGATGTGTGAAATATTATGAAATGAGCCTTGATTCAACTATTCCCAATTGACTCCGAAAATAGAATTACCCAAAAGCTTATGTATTCAAGTCATGTCCAAATGTGGTTGTTCTAACTAATGTTAGGTTTGGTAGGTATTTCCAATGTGTTTTAAGCCTTTACATATTTATGAGTTGAAATTGTGTATTTCCCTTTTGGGGAAAGGTACTTCGAAAATATTCTCTATGTTGATGTTTATAATGATGAGCCTTGAAAGTAATAAAATGAAAGTATGGAATATGATAAACGGCCATCCTTCCTTGAATGAAGAATAATATATATGGAAAAGGGGATCAAATGAAATAATGATGTTGTAAATAGTAGAAAGGACTAATGAAGTGATAGTGTGAACATGAAATGTGGTCATTTGCCTAAATGAAATTTATGTGTTGTATGTTCCAATGGTTTCAACTATAGTTGTATGCTTCTAAAATAATGTATGTAAATGAGTTCGATGTATAGTCATCAAGAATCATAAACTTAGATAATGACCTCAAGATGTCAAGTGAATGAATAAGGAGATGAAAGGGAGATGTCCTATGCTAAATGATGATGAATCTTAAGAAAAGAAATTGGGCTCATGTGCCATTGAAATTGACTTATTGATTCACCATGCATATGCTAACATAATGAGTTATGTTTCTCCACGATGAGCATGAACATGAAGTGTTCCAATGATCCAGGAACTTTCGACCTTAAAGTAATGTTAATCATGTCGCTCTGAGTTTATACATAGTTATGTGAATAATGATGTGTTATGAACCCTATGGACGGGCTATGAAACACATATATGTATAATATGTGAACCATATGGAAGGGCTATGAAACATATAGGTGTATAATATAACATTAATGAACACTGTGAACGGTCTATGAAACACACATGTGTATTGTATGGTATATGTGAATCTTGTGAACGGACTATGAAACGCACAGGTGTATTGTATAAGTAAACACCATGAATGGTCTATGAAATGCACATGTGTATTGTGTAAGGCCCCGTTAAAAGTTTCCTAATGATTTAAGATTTTAATGTGCGCCTGCGGTATTTAAGGATAATGTATTCGAGTATTAAAGGAGATCTATGGGATAGGACCACATTACTTTGAAATGAAAATATATGTTTAAGGTGTGTAGATATCTCAATTAGCACAAGACCCGACTTCAAAAGAATAGAAATCACTCAATACAAAGACTTAGGTTGTGATGTATATCCAATTACGGCCCTCTTAGTCTAGTTTCTAACTATTCAGACTGTTCGTCATTTGGACATTTCTACAAGAAGTTATGACCAAATTACCAAAGGCTGACAGAGGAGTAAACTGCAGATGCGAAGCGTCTGAGGCCGCATCCGAAAGAAGGGCTGGAAGTGAAGTGCTGCCATAGCATCCAGGCAGCATCCGAAACCCATATGTCGGGGTCCATTTTCCCCACTTCACTTGGATGAATTTTGGAGCTCTTCTCCACTATCTCAAGACCACCAACTCCCCTCTTCTTCAAGGTAAGCAATCCCCATTATCTTGGTGTGAAATTCCATTATTTCTACACTAGTATTGATGAAATTTACACAAAATACTTAGATACTCAAGAACTCAAAGGAGGATTTTGCAAGATTTCTTTCAAAAGGTAATCCTACACCCTTAGACTTACATGTATTGATATATTATGGGAACATGAGTATGAATTAAGTATTAGAACTTATGGTATAGTGATTGTAAGCCATAAGTTCCGAATTTAAATACATAACCATTGTAGAGATTGAAAGGTGATTATTTGATGAGATTTTGTTGGTTGGGTGTGGATGGATGGTCATGTATGTGATGTTGGAAGTAATTAATTATTTAATAATGATGGTGGGATAAATTGTTGGTAAATGGTAGTAGTTGGATGAACTAATTCTATGGTCAAGAGATTCATGCCTACTAGGTGTTTGATAAAATGCCTAAATGGCTTAAACTATGGAATTTGTTACTAATATTGTTCCCATTGGATATTGTTATTGTAGATTGATGTTTCTTAGTGTAGTGGATCATTGTAGTATCATTAAGGAGCGAATTTCAGGTATGTTGGCTAAACTACTCTCTTAAAATTGAATTCCATGATGTTCCCGTGAGTTTCAAGCATGGTTGTCTCATGTTCCTTATTATACTTTCCGAGATGTTCCCAATAAATTTGATTGTCTCGAATAAGTAAAGTGTTGAGAATTATGTATTCAAAACATGTTACGAATGTTCCTATCACATTATGTTATCCTTTGGGAATGTGTTCAAGAATGATATGTGTATTAAAATGCTATGTCTTTGAGTCATGTTTCAAATGAAGGCTATGATGCCAAATTGTGTGAGAAAATCTCAATATGCTTAAGACTCTTAATTCTCATATGTGTACCTAAAGTATTGATTGGAAATGCCTTATGGGTAATAATCTATAAAGATGGTTGGAAGTGAAATAAGTGAATTAGGGATATAAAGCGTTGCCAACGTTCCAAGAGCGAAAGTTATACTTGTGGCCAATGGTTCCAATGAAATAAGATGATGTGAGAAAGATTATGAATGATCTTTGATTCAACTGTTCCAAAATTGACTTCGAAAATTGAATTGCCTAATAGCTTATGAACTCAAGTCATGCCCATATGTGGTTGTTTTAACAAATGATATGCTTTATGAGTATTTTCAATGTGTTTTGCGTTCTTACATGTTCGTGAGTGAAAATTGTGTATTGACCTTTTTGTGGAAAAGTACTTAAAGAATTAATGGTGTTTTACTTGTTGATGATTTTAACTTGCGCATCGATTGCCAATTATTTTACTCCATTTCTCGGAAACAAATCTATTGTGCTTAAATTGTTCATTTCTAATGAACTTAAAGTTGTGATTTCCGAAATATTATATATATTTATATTTATGATGATGACACATGAGAGGGAAGAAATGAAAGTGTGGAATATCAAATACGACCACCGTACCTTGAATAAAGAATCTTGTGAATGGGCAAAAGAGCCAAGGGAATATTGTTGTTGTTATTGGTTGAAAATACTAGTGGAGATTCATACAATGTGAAAGATGGTGGGGTAAATACATTTGTACCTCTCTTACCTTAATGTGAAAAAACAATAATAATATTATTTGGAGTATCGATAGTTACCAAGGAAGGGTAGGTTGAAATAACCTAAATCTGAAACTACACGTGCCGGTGTAGGAATGGATTGTGATTATTACCCATATTTGGGATTATATTTATGTGAAAAAATTATTTCCCTTATTTTTGATGAGATGATTGATAGAAAATGACGATGTCGATCCACACAAAATTGTGGTGAGATGGCCTAGCCGATTGGGTCGTGATCGGACACTATGTCGCATACATGGTGGTGATTGTGCTGGAAATTGTAATTGAAAATGTGATTGTAGTTAATAAGATGGCATAGCCGATCGGGTCGTGGTTGGACTCCGTGCTAAATGTACGGTGGTATTGTTATTGAGAGTGTTTTTGGTTGATGTCTCTAATGAGATAGCCTAGCCGATTGGGTCGTGATTGGACTCCGTGTTAAAAGTACGGTGGTATTGGTATTGTGAATATTGGTATTGTAAATATTGGTATTGTGAATATTGGTATTGTGACTATTGTTATTGTGAACATTGGTATTGTGAACAATGGTACTGTGAATAGTTGTATATCAGTGCTAAAGATCTCCCAACCAAAAATAATATTATCATCATATTTTGATTATCACTTCATAGTATTATCTTCATATTTTGGGAATTATTATGTTTTAACTTGGCATTTGAATATCATTG
>AWOL01S0003518.1:86860-129544 GCA_000715115.1 Nicotiana otophora
GACATGTTCAGAGGAGAAGCCCAGATGCTCCGGTACGGAGGTGTGAGCAGCTGGTGGTGGAGGGCACGAGAAGAGGTAGAGGGCGGCCTAAGAAGTATTGGGGAGAGGTGATCAGGCAGGATATGGCGAGGCTCCAGATTTCTGAGGACATGACACTTGATAGGAAGATGTGGAGGTCGAGTATTAGGGTTGTAGGTTAGGAGGTAGTTAAGTCGTGCCTTACTTTGTACCATTGTGGGACTAGCCATTTAGGGGTTTCGTCTAAGATAGCTAGTGGCAATGTTGTGGCTTACCATTTCGCTTTTTAGTGTATGTCCTATTTACTAGCTATCGCTTTTGCTTTGCATCTTTCCTCTAGATTTCACGGTGTTCATATTTTTCTTATGATTATTGTGGCGTTACTAATATTTACTAATATTGTCTCCCTTTGCTTTGCATCTTTCTTCTGGATTTCATGGTATTGCTATTTATCCTATGAATGTTGTTGTGGTACTAATATTGTCTCCCTTTTTGTCCTTTCGTGATACTAATATTTTTGAGCCGAGGGTCTTTCGGAAATAGCCTCTCTACTCCTTCGGGGTAGGGGTAAGGTCTGCGTACACACTACCCTCCCCAGACCCCATCAATGGGATTCTACTGGGTTGTTGTTGTTGTTATACATGATACGGAAGAAATAAAAGTGTGGAGTATCAAATACAGCCACCGTACCTTGAATAAAGAATCTTGTGAATGGCCAAAGGAGTCAAGGGAATATTGTTGTTGTTATTGGTTGAAAATACTAGTGGAGATTCATACAATGTGAAAGATAGTGAGGTAAATTCTTTTGTACCTATGTTACCTTTGTGTGCAAAAATAATAATAATATTTTTGGGAGTATCGATAGTCACCAAGGAAGGGTAGGTTGAAATAACCTAACCCCGAAACTACATGTGCCGGTGTAGAATGGATTGTGATTATTCCCCTTATTTGGGATGATATTGATGTGATACAATTATCCCCTTAATTTTGATGAGATGATTGATAGAAAAGGATGATGTCGATCCACACGACATTGTGGTGAGACGGCCTAGCCGATCGGGTCGTGATCGCACTCTGCGCTAATAGTACGGTGGTATTGGTATTGTGAATATTGGTATTGTGACCATTTGTATTATGAACAGTGGTATATCAGTGCTAAAGATCTCCCAACCAAAAATAATATTAGCATCATATTTTGATTATCACTTCACATTGTTATCTTCATATTTGGGGAATTATTATGTTTTAGCTTGGCATTTGAATATCATTGGTTGTTGATTGTTGTTTACATGGTTTTCCCTATCCTACATTTGAAAGAGGACAATTTGCTTTGCATACTAGTACTATTTCATATGTACTAACGTCCCTTTTGATGGCGGCGCTGCATCTTTAATGGATGCAGGTGGTTTATCAGCAGGCGACTTTGGTCCTCGTTAGCAGTCACTCTCTATTCAGCAGATTTTGGTAAGCCCTAATCTATTCTTGGCCCGATGTTATTTGAGTTGTATATTGTGTTTTAAGGTATAGCCGGGGCCTTACTGCCGTCATTTCCATATTACTCTTATATTGTACTTAGAGGCTCCACAGACAGGTTATGGGTGGTGTTTTATGTGGGGAATTGAACTAGAAATGTTGGAACTTGCAAACATGTTTTTCATTATATCTATAAAATTGTAATATTTTGAAAATTATAAATGAAGCTGTTAATGGAAATGAAATGGGAGTTGTTAATGAAATATTTTCAGTGTTTGATTAATGGAGTACATCTCCTCTTTATTCATGGATGAGTTTGGGTAGAAGAAAATCTAACAAGCTTGCTTGGCTGGGTTCACTCGGTTGAGCGCCGGTCGCGCTCCCTAAGTTCGGGGCTTGACATATTGTATGATATATGTGAATCCTATGAACGGTCTATGAAATGCACAGGTGTATTGTGTAAGGAAATCATATGAACGGTCCATGAAACGCTTAGGTGTATTGTGTATGAAATCCTATGAATAGTCTATAAAATGCATATGTGTATTGTGTGTGGAATCCTATGAACGTTCTATGTATAATATGATATGTCAACACTAAGGACGGTGTATGAAATGCATAGGGGTAAGATAAGAGAGGGATATGGATGGTCTAGTAAGACACATTGTTAACACAGACATTATGTGCCATTTGCATTGGCCTTGTTTGTACATGTTGCTTCAATTACTTTATATTATGTATTCCACGCATAGTTCATATGTCTAAGTTAATCCTACAAGAAGTTTAAAATGATGTAAACATAACGAGACTTGAAAATGTTAATCTATTGGATGTTTAGTAGTTTTTGATGTACTTCATATGCCTCTTATTGAATTACCATAATTTCATATGTTTGTTTGTTTGCCTTACATGCGAGTACTATTCCACATGTACTCCTGCCCCTTTTGGTGGGGGTGCTTCATCTTTTAATGGATGCAGGTATACTTTTACAGGATGATATATATCTTAAATAGGGATCTTCTGCGCAGTATATTATGGTGAGCCCGCTACAATTCCAGTGGGCATTCGAGTCTAGTTGGTTTTATGTACTTAGGTATCTATTGTCATAGAAGCTTTATGTACGTTGTGGGTCATGTACTTAATTTTTGAGTTTCGTCATGTGTAAGTACTTAATTTTTGAGTTTCTTCATGTGTAACCATCATTATAAAAACTATATATGGTCCATTGAGCTCAATGTATTCAATATGAAAGTCGAGATATAATTATGTTTTGATAAATCATGTATGAGTTAAGATGAGAGGTTGATGTAACGTAGGCTTGCTTGACTGGTTTCACTCGGTTTAGTGCCGGTCACGCTCCCCAAGTTTAGGGCGTGATAGTGTCGAAGCAGAGACCTTGAAGTCTCTGAAAAGATTATTGAGCGATCTCTGGCATCCGAAACGAGTAAATGTACCTGGATCTGCACAGAAATGTGCAGAAGTGTAGTATGAGTACACCACAATGGTACCCAGTAAATATTAAGCCTAACCTCAGTAGAGTAGTGACGAGTCCAGGTCAAGACACCTACTAGGATAAGAAAATAAAACTGAACAAAGAATAGTACAGTCTAACAATGAAAACGAAGAAATAATGACAATAGAGCAATACAATAAGGTGAGCTAACAACAAAAATTAAGGAAATAAATTCAACAAGAAATGAACAAATGATGAGAACAACAAGTAATCAAATACAGACAAACACATGTAAGACAAGAAGGAAGCATCAAGAACTTGTCAATCAAAAGCCTTTTTAACATAGAATGTACAACAAGAATCACAATCGAGGTACCACAACTCGTAACCTCATTTCAAAATAACAATCACAATCTTTCCTTATACCGCACTTTAGCCCCCTTATGTCACCGCGTGGCTTCAAATAATTCCCCTACTAGCAACACGCACATAAATCCCACCTTATGCCGCCACATGCACATAAACCCCTATCCTTATACCGCCACATGCTCATCAATATCACAACACAATAACAACTCGCACCAAAAGTGACCATATGCCACAACTTGCCAAAATCAACAATACCAAAGTTTCCACCACATATAGCCCACGGCTCAACCACAATGTGAACAAGAATCTCAATAATAAAAAAAGAATAAAAATTACTCTATAAGGGAAGATATCTCATTATTCAATGACTTCAACCTCAATGTGATAATAGCTTTCATAACATCAACTTCAGTAACTCAAAATGAAGGTATTTCCACAAAATGACAATTTCCTATTTAAATGTACAACGTCAACTTATCAATAAAAGGGATGGTGTGAAATAGTATCTCGATCTAAATGCATGGAATAACTCGATACGAAAAGATATCATGAAATAACAACTCCAAATAAGAATAACTCGACAATAAAAGAGGTAACATGACAATAAGAGAGATAACAACTCCAAATAAGAATAGCTCTCCATATAAGAGCATGTTTAACAATAAAAGATACAGCGTGTGATAACAACATAAAGTAAAGCATGCAATAGCAATTTAACAATGGTTGATATAACATGATATTACTATTTCTAATCAAATGTATGAAAGATCCTAAGAGTCTAAACTGGTAATAATACCACATATAGGCCCATGTACACACTCGTCACCTCGTGTACATGTCTTTCACATAATCCAAATAACACAAATTAACCCAAGTCATACGGGGTAGTTCCCTCACACAAAGTTAGGTATGATACTTACCTAAAACAAGATAAAGTAGTCCACGAATAAACCTTTCCCGGGAAAATCCAACTCTAGATGGATCGAATCTAGCCAAAATAACTTAACA
Organism: Nicotiana otophora; assembly: GCA_000715115.1. Classification (NCBI taxonomy): domain Eukaryota; kingdom Viridiplantae; phylum Streptophyta; class Magnoliopsida; order Solanales; family Solanaceae; genus Nicotiana; species Nicotiana otophora. Next base: position 91,182 of record AWOL01S0003518.1, read on the forward strand.
CCATAAATATAAGCCATATAAAGTAATTTCGGATAATAAAGTTTCAATATTTAAAGCAAATCAAAAATTCAACCCTAAGCCCGCACCTCGGAACCCGACTAAACATATAAAATTCGAATACCCATTCCGATACGAGTCCAACTGTATAACAATAATCTAATTCTAACCTCAAATTGACCATCTAACCTCAATATATGGTTTAGGAAAGTTTTTACAAAACCCCCCAATTTCACCAAATCAAATCACTAATTAAATGATTAAAATAATGATTGAATCATGAATAATAAGCAAATATAAGTCAAAAACACTTACCCTGATCAAATCCTAGAAAATACCCTCAACGATAGCCCAAAACCTAGCTCTCTAACTCAAAATGTGGAAAATGAAATAAAACCCTTGATCTTTTTTTATTTCTGCCCAGGCATTTTGCACCTGTGGGCCAATAGCCGCTTCTGCGGCTCTACATCTATGGAAAACAATCGCCGCTATGGAAGAAGGAAATAATGAGATCACTTTATTCATGGATGAGTTTGGGTAGAATGAAATCTAGTAGGCTTGCTCGGCCGGGTTCACTCAGTTGAGCGCCGGTCGCGCTCCCTGAGTTTGGGGGGTGACAAGTACTGAGTATGTAAGGCATGAAAAGAAGTATATAAAAGACGTGAGAGAAACATGGAGTATATGGGTAGCTCAGTAATCGTGAAATCTTCATAGTGTCATGTATATGGGTAAAAATGTCATACCATGCATAGGTATATGCATACATAACATCATCATGTCTCTAAGGGCATCCCATCATATCATCTTGGTCACAGTGGGCGAAATCATAAACGTATGCCAGCTGATCAGGTGGTTGGTGCGTATATAACACCGTAACCTTTACCCATACCAAATATACATATAATATACGCGTATATAACGCCATCTGGTCATGGGTCAATGTACATGTATATATTAATGCAATGCATAATGAATAAGTCAATAAGATCTCTCGGAATGTCATAAGATAAATATGCCTTCGTTTAATATCCTGAAATAAAATTTATCAACGTATGTATTTTCTGAGACCCATGAACAGATGATATAATAACCAGACACAGGGAGAATCAAGAACATAGGTGTAACGACCTGGTCTATAGTTTTGAGTATTACAACCCCATTTCCCCATTTACTGCACAAATTGTACTTTACAGTTGCTGTGTGAATTGTAGGGGTAATTGGTTCGGGTCCGGTGAGTTTTTGGAATGAATTGGAATACTTAGTTCTGAGGTTTAAAGCTTAAGTTAAAATAGTGACCGAGTGTCGACTTAGGTGTAAACGACCTCGGAATGGAGTTTTGATGATTCCAATAGCTCCGTATGGTAATTTTGGACTTAGGAACGTGTCTAGAAAATTATTTGGAGGTACGTAGTGAATTTAGGCTTGGAATGCCGAAAGTTGAATTTTTGGGAAGTTTGACCGGGGGGTTGACTTTTTGATATTAGTGTTGGAATCCGATTCTGGAAATTGGAATAGGTCCGTAATACGAAATGTGACTTGTGTGCAAAATTTGAGGTCCATCGGACGTGATTTGATGTGTTTAGGCACAAGATATAAACTTTGAAGTTTCAAAGTTCAATGATTTCGAATTGAGGTGTGATTCATCATTTTGATGTTGTTATGTGTATTTTGAGGCTTCGAGTAGGTCCGTGTTATGTTATTGGACTTGTTGGAATGTTCGGACGGGGTCCCGAGGGGCTCGGGTGAGTTTCGGATGGTTAACGGACCAAATTTGGACTTAAGGAAATGCTAGAACTGCTGCCTACTAGTGTGATCGCACCTGCGAAGTTTTTGATCGCAGGTGCGAAGCCGCACGTGCGCGAGATCAGTCACATAAGATACCAAGAGTGGAACTGGGCAGTGCTCGCAGGTGCGAGAATTTGNCTGCGAAGTTTTTGATCGCAGGTGCGAAGCCGCACGTGTGCAAGATCAGTTACTGAAGTGACTAAGAGTGGAACTGGGAAGTGTTCATAGGTGCGAGAATTTGCCCGCATTTGCGAGGCCGCATCTGCGAAGGGTAATGCGCATCTAAGAGCCCGCAGATGCGAGAAGGGCGTCGCAGATGCGAGATTTTAGATGGCCGGATGTTTACCCAGCCATGCATTTTTTTCCACAAAAGCGGATGTGCAGGTGCGAGCCCAGACACCGCAAGTGCGGAAATGCCTGGGCAGTGTTAAAACGAGGGTTCTGAGAAGTTTTCTCATTTTGGAGCATGGTTTGGGCGATTTTGAAGAGGAATTTCTCAACACAACTTGGGGTAAGTGTTCTTATCTCCCTTGTGATTATATATCATGAATTAATCTTCATTTTTGGTGTAAGATTATTGAATCTTCAAGAGAAATAGAAGGAAATTTCTATAATGTCAAAAAACAAATTTTTTGAGTTTGAATACCGATTCAGAGTCGGAATTTAGTGAAATTAGTATGGTTGAACTTGTAATTGGATGTCCCCACGGGTGATTTTTGGGGTGTAGTTTCGGATTTTGTGGAAATATTAGTATTTGGATATGGAATTAATTCGTATAATTTTTGTGGGCTGAATCAAATTAATGTTGACTAGATTTGAGCCGTTCGGAATTGATACGTGCAGAATGGAACTTCTGGAGCATTGCCTAGATCGCTCGACATTGGATTTGGCTTAATCGAGGTAAGTAACTCTTCTAATCTTGGAGCTAAGGGTATGAACCCTGAATATATGTATTATGTGAATTATTGGGAGATGACACACATGCTAGGTGACTGGAGTGTGGGCATGCACCGTGTGAACTGTGTAGTTATTTGAACTTGTGTGAAATCATGAAATCTCTACGTACTAGAGTTACCAAAGGTGATTCATGCTATACACTATGTTTAGACTACATGTCTATCCTGTTGGGACCCATCGAGGTCATTTCTGCTATTTAGTTATCTGTTTTCATCGCATTACATACTCAGTCATACGCATTCATATGCATATCATATATCAGTCTCTGTTGTTATTTATTGATACATTATATCATCATTTACGGGCTGTTTTCATGACATTGTGAGCCCATGGGAGCGATACTGGAGAGATTGATGACTAAGTGAGGCCGAGGGCCTGATTGATTCTGATATTGATATTATGGCACTTGAGTTGTCCGTGCGATTATTAGCGCTTGGGCTGAAGGAGCCCCTCCGGAGTCTGTACACCCCTAGTGAGCGTGGTTGATATTATTGAGGGATGGATCTTCCCTGGACATGGATCTTGTCCGAAGTATATTATACCAGGAGATGGATCTTCTCCACGGGCTGGATTGGCCTTCCTCGGTATTGAGTGACTGAATGTGTGATGTATATATATTCCGGGATGAATCTTCCCCAGGCCGTATGGGCCATACACAGTACCGAGTGGTTGAGCATGATGAGCGGAAAGTGTGAGACACTGAGATTGAGTACTCTGAGAGTGTGGGTACATGATTCATCTCTGAGATACATGGCATTGACATGCACACATGACATACAGGCATAGAGATGCATTTTTCCTCATGTTGTACGATATCACGTCATTCATGACTCTTTACATGCATTGATATGTGGGCTTAGAGAGGTATTTCACACTTGCTATCTGGAAAGAAAATGAAACATCTTATTTATTTTGGAAGGGATATTTGGAAAAATTATTGTTTTCAAACATATTCATATTTTCAGCAACTTTCAACCTAAGGCTAGGTTTGTTACTTACTCAGTACGTGGGGTTGGTTGTACTAATACTACTCTTCTGCACCTTGTGTGCAGATGTTGACTGTTGTTGTTGCTGCTTTCGTTGGGAGCTGGATCTGAAGATGTACCTGCATTCTAGTGGTAGCTGCCTCTTGTTCATGGTAGCCTTAGATTTATAAAAGCACTGTTTATGTACTATTCAAACAGACTATGTATTTATTTCATTTCCGCATTGTAAACTCTATTCTTAGAAGCTCATGATTTGTACTACTAGTTCTTGGGAATTTTATAAGATTAAGACCTTTATTCACTTAAATTTCTTTAATAATTATTATTGGAATTGGATAGTTGGTAATTGGCTGACCTAACAGGTTGGGTTAGGTGCCATCACGACTAGTTGGAATTTGGGTCGTGACAAGGTGGTATCAGAGCTCTAGGTTCATAGGTTCTACAAGTTATGAACAAGTGTCTAGTAGAGTCTTGCAGATCGGTATGATGACATCCATACTTATCTTTGAGAGGCTACAGGGCATTTAGGATATATACTTCCCATATTTCATTCCTTATCGTGCGAGATTGATTCATCTTGAGACATAACTCTTTGAATTCCTTCCACGTATTCGTATGCGCACATGAGCGCTCGGTATCAGCTGTGCATCATCGGCTTGTGATTCTATGAATGAGGTTCGAGATGGGTATTATGTGTTTTGGTGATGGGCTAGTCTGGAGGACTTGAGGCCATGGTTAGACCGCAGCTTAAGCTCGGTAGCTTCAGTGGTAACTTGTACATTTGGACTCATATGTCCGGTAATGACCCTATAGTTGAAATTATGGCTCGATAAGCGGTGGAATGGCTTTGTGATGAGCATGATGTAAATGCGGGATGTGTTAAGACGAATTGAATATGACGAGAAGTGTTTCCTTGAAATGTAAAGGAAAGGCCACTGGGTGCTTGATTTTTGTTTTGATGTGACGTACAGTCTCGAGTATGAATGTTTTGAAGGATCTTTCACATTGTTAAATTTTGGGACAGACTAAATTCTCATGTCTTGTTAATAAGTTGGGACTTGGAAAGATTAAGCGATTGCATAGAAATTGTGACTGCTAAAGGGTATAACAAGATACTAATTTAAGGTTAATGTTACACCCCATATTTTCATACGTGAAAGTATGCCATAAATAAATTAATGGAAGCTCGGGAATGAGATTATCTTGAGGTTACACGCATTTGTGCTATTTATAATGAGCGATAAGTAAGTGCCGTGGAGGATAAAGGGTAAACGAATCGAAGAAAATGAATTTCGTCAAAGTTTGACATTTTGGGATAAAATACGGCCCGAGCTAAAATACCCGATATTTATAGACCAGTAACATACAAGGTACCACATGGCCATGATAGTAAGGTGTATAAGGTGTGTTAAAAGGGTACTACCTAATTGATTATTGGATAAAGTTTAAAATTCCCCAACAAGGGGATTATGTGGCAGCAAGCCACATCCTAAAGAAATGGCTCTTAGTCCTTTCTTATTAGGTGGCATAATGTGTTAGTTACATATTCACTTCATTCCCTATATTTTGTATACAAGCAATACAATCAGAAACGTTAAGCCATTCTTCAAGATTTCAACAAAAAAAACTTCTTGAAATCAAATTCCTACAATCAATGTTTTGTCAGTAGTGATATCAATAAAATATGAAAATGATTTACCAATTTGATGAACAATTGAAATATAGCTCCATCCAAGCCCAAGAATCCCGTCTACATAACCACCAATATTATTGCTTCTTGCACAATCAAAAGCGTGAGCTTTAGCACATTAGCAATATAATTTCTTACAAGTTCCTACATAGATACAACGTGATTTCTTCAACCAACAAGATTTCTTAGCACATTAGCAACGTGAAATTTTGCAGTTCTAAAGGAGTACAGTGCAACCTTTTCTAAGAATATTATACGGATTTTTTTCCCTACTCCAGGTATGTTAAGGCTAAGATCTTCCTTCATTTTGCATGATCTCGTAATTACACAAGTTTGATAACGAGGTATAAAGAAAAATATTCATGTCCCGGAATTTGCGTATATTTTCCTAGTTTTGTAAGTTACAATATTCTCCTTATCGGGACTTCATATTCAATTGAGTATTTCCTTTTTCCAGTCAAGAGAGAAGAAAATCTATATATACAGTATTACAGTATTTTCATCACCATCGAGCTATAATCGATGGGCAGGCCCCTATTGGGAAACCTATGATCAGATGGTAAATTATATACCGAGCCTACTGTGGCCGAGCGCCTATGAGCGAGCCTAGTTGGTTGAGATGCAGAGCCTAGTATGGCCGAGCGCCTATGAGCGAGCCTACTACAGTAGAGCAGTTATATATATACCGAGCCTTATAAAGCCGGACAACTACTATACTTACTATATTGAGAGAGTTGAGTCAGTATCAGTAGGTAAGCATATCTTCAGATTATCATTAACTTCCAGTTGCTTTCAGTTATTATATTATCAGTTCAGTTTCAGCTTTCTGTACAGTGCCTTACATACTCGGTACATTATTTCATTCTGACGTCCCTTTTTCCTGGGGACGCTGTGCTTCATGCCTGCAGGTCTCGATAGATAGGTCGAGAGTCCTCCAATTAGGCGATCAGCTCAGCAGAATATATTGGTGCACTCCATTTGCTCTAGAGTTGCTTGTTTGGTCAGTATGATTTAGATGTATATGGTTTGGTATGGCGGGGCTCTGTCCCGACCTTTATGACAATTATGTACTCTTAGAGGCTTGTAGACATATGTCATGTACATGGAAGATTGTATGGCCTTGTAGGCCTATGTTTTGAATTTATAAATAATCATGTTGGCCTATTAGGCCCGTATGTCACGTGTATATGATGAAGTAATAAGAAAGATACATTATGTTGGTACTTGGTTGAGTAAGGTACCGGGTGCCCGTCGCGGCCCATCGGTTTGGGTCGTGACAAAAGTGGTATCAGAGCAGTTCTTTCCTAGGGAGTCTAGAATCCATGTTTAGTAGAGTCTTGTTTGTGGGTGTGTCATGCAACACACTTATAAGCAGGAGGCTACAGGGCATTTAGGACTGTCACTCTTTCTTCTTACTCTACATCGTGTGATAGAGCTCAATTGTAAGAACTCAATTTCCTAACTCTATCTTATTCATAATACGACGATGCCTACATTCATAAAGACGGTCGGTAAGAGATATAGCTGTGGAAGTGTTGAGTCAGAGGAACTCGATTTTTCATAATGCTTATGATGAGAAAATATAAGGTCTTCAATAGATCGTGTGTGTACTAAGATGTAAAAGCCTCTTTATAAGGAGCCTTAAGGAAAGAATATCTATCCACCCCTATGGCGGAAGGCAGTAAGAGATTCAGAAGATAGGTACAAGTTTCAACAAGTAAAAGAAGCAAGATGAAGAAGGGTACGAGGTGCCCAGTTAATGAAGATTGTCAGTATTTACGATGCAAGCAGAGAAATATAAGCATTTTGAGTTACCTTCAATTGTAACAAAGGTATGTACAATTGTCCACACCCATCTTAGTTATGCTCCATGGGAGCCTACAGATATAGTCAAGAGAAGTACGGGATATTAGGATCCAGTTAGGGTTAAAGTAACCCAAAATTTTGGATGGATTGTTTGCGTTAGTTGATATTTCCGAAGGATATTGCAAATGTGCTAACAAAATCTCCTTGTGAGACACCCAGATGGTACAATCAAAAATAGTACAACTAGATATGAGTACTCTAAAGATAGGCACTGAAAGCCTTGAAAGGATAAATGTTACGTTAGTATGGCTCCCTTCCCTAGTAAAGAAAGAATGTTAGGCAACCCTAAGAGCTAATAGATGGAGCAAGGGGAGCTAAAAACAAAATAATGTCCTGTTGAACTCTTTCAAAAATAAAGTGATAGACAAAAATGTTAGTAGAAAATGAGAAGAGAGTTAGTGAAGCGTATGAGTAAGATGTGATGCACGGATGACAACGGCAAATGACGGTATTATAGGATGTATAGTCAAGTTAAGGAAACGATGAGAGGAACCAAGCCTTGAGATAACAAAAGAGTATAGGCCATAAAGTCACATCCTCATTTCGAGAAATAAGTTCGTGACTCCAACGCGACTACCAGAAAGTAGAGTTAATCCCCAGAGTAATAGAAATCAGTATGGGCTTGTGAACAAGATAAACTAAGCATGAATTAGGGGCTAAGTGATTTAATAATAGTCAGCATCATGGGAATTTCAAATTGCATTCTGGAAATAATAGAATGGACTATAGAAGAAGATTCATTCTGGAAGACGCTTCCCTAAAGCAAGGTTTACCCGGAAAATGGATAAGAATTAAATTTATACGTGGTTCTAAGGATACGTAGTACAACTTTGTACAAATTGAGAAAATATAAAAATGAATATCGAAGTTAACTATAAAAGAAATAAATGCAAATCAAACAGATCAATTAGCCTTGGCCCTCGCGTTCGATCACCCTCGAACCAAATGAAAATTCTATTGATGTATCAATAGAGTAGCATGATATTGAAGGCTGAAAGAAGGTAGTGTATTATTTTGTATTATGTGAGTGTCATGTGCTTTACAAATGATCAGACCACCTTTATATAGTAGGAAAGTCCTTCTCTTAATATAATTCTAAATATAGTAAGGAATTCCATGATAGATTAATTAATTGGCCTTTCCTTGATATATGCGAGGATTTCCGCAGTGATTCTCATCCCATTATAGATATTGTGACTTTCTATCTTTTGGCTCGATAAACCTTACTCGGTATCGCTCGATCTCTATTTTGTTCGGTCTCGATCTTGGCCGATCTCGATCTCGATCGGTCTCTTTTTAGCTTGGTCTCGATCTTGGCCGATCTCGATCTTGATCTTAGTCGATCTCAATCTTTGTCGATCTCGATCAGTCTATGGGTCACGAGCTTGGCAATCTAACTTCGCATCATGGATCAATATTACACGAGTCCCAACCTTGTACTATTATGTTACAGTCTCTATCAGGCATACAAAGGGCAAACTCTGTATTGACCGTATACAGTACCATTTGTTGTTTCAACCTAAGTGGTCTTAGAGGTTAATGAGTTTCCCAGTGTGTTTTCAAAGAACCTAATAAGCCTACCACTTGATATGGAGATGGACTTGGGTATCATTAAACTGCCCAAAGATTAGTTAATTTTATTATAATATATAGAATGACTTTATGGAGTCAAAGGACCTGGAAAAATAAAAGTTGCAAGATATAGTAATTAAGAGATTACTAGACATAGTATATTTTCTTGATGTGCTTAATTTATGTTCATTGAGAAAATGACGGGTCTATACAGATATTTATCAATAAAAGACAAATGACTTAGGATTCCATAAAGGGCAAGTATTTTCTATTTTCACACTTGGATAATTTGTGTCCTCATCTACATGGTGTAATATTCTATTCTTAGACTTATGAACGACACACTAGAATTGGAAACAAAGGGTTAGATATTCTTAAGACATGTTCCAAGAGATGTTACATAGTGTGAACTTCTATAATATCGTTTGGATGGCCAAAGACGCTAATAATTGTCATGGACTAAATAAATTGAGTGTTCAAATTTTTTCTTAGTATTCTTGTTATTATGTTAAGTAATGACATATGAAAGTATTATGATAGTCGATAGAAGCATCAGTTGAGGATGGTCATTTGAATATTGAGATCTAAATTAACATTGAAGGTAACAAGTGCAAAAAAATTGATTTTTATATCATGATATTTTAAGCTTTGTGATAGATTGATAATATTGTGCCTGCTAAGGCACTAATATGTGTGACACTATATTAGTCTTTGTTTAAACATGCAAAGTGCACCAGTACTTAGAGTTCTGACCATATTGATGGTTAGTGATCAGCTTTTAAAGGTCTACTACATAATGAACAAAGTGGGAGTATTATGGCTAAGCTTCGAATTTGCGTGCACCCATGGTAGAAGACTTGATGAGTTTTGTGTTCGACAAGATACAATATTTATAAAATTTAGTACCTTCGAGATTCATAAATATGCATTGGGATCGGAGAAAGAGAGCTCACGATGTAAGAGAGTGATATGAGATATTAAAACGGTGTCTTTCAGTGTTTGAACTATTCATATGTTAAATATAAGTGTTAAAGAATCACAAAACTTTCGCAAACATGGTTGACTCTAAATGAAAGTGGAAATAGATCATTGTAGACTATGTGATTAGTCTATCACATTTATTGATGAAATTGTTTTCCTATTTTGGGTGACTGTGACAGGCTGAGCGAGATTGCATGCATGATTATGTCTGGATTGCATATGTAGCATACTAGCCTATGCAATGATATGTTCAAGGGACAGTGCGATGGCACGAAATACTCATATCGTTGTACAAGATAAAAGTAATAGTGCATGGAATATTTACATAGGTGTATATGAAGGTGTTCCATCATTGCCGTATGTATGAGCAATATATAGGGGTGTTTCGATTTGATCCAGCACTTTCGTATGTAAGAACGACGAATGTGTTCTCGTACAATACTGTGATTATGGCTATTGGATGTGATCCAGCGCAATGGTAGCATAAGAGAGTATGAGTATCCAGTCTCTATTCTAGCCGGATAGATATTATATAGCGAGTAGTTCATACTTAGTTGCTATCGACCGAGATTTTATCTCATAATAATTACTAGCTTTTTATGAAGATCTTGTTGTTTGAGGCTTTAGTACACTGGGTTCATTCATAAGGTGGTCAGTTCGAACCTAGGGAGTCATAATTGTTGGGCTCAGATAAGGTTTAGCAAGCCTTAGAGAGGTTGTACTGAATATAGGAACGACTTTGGCCAGCGCAAAATCGACAAAAGTCTAATGTAGAGAAGAAAATTCGTAATATGGAGTTCATGAAGGTTGAAAAGGATCTTTGTTTTCAAAGAAGAAGTTAGGCTATTCAGGCAGAAAGGTGGTTTAGTACCAGGTATATTGTTCCATATGAGATTTCAGTGCAAATTTAATTAGTGGCGTATAGATGTCTCGAACCATAAGCACATGTGCCGTGATGGCTCCTATCGCGATACTAGGCAAGCTAACAACTCATAAATACATGCATCTTTGATAAAAACATACTGACATAACCTTAAGTAAATAAAATCTCATAATAACTTGAAGAAAACACTGCAAATCCGAGTATCATTGGGTACATGAGAATCTATACAATAACATGGTCTGACTATTAAACATTTTCTAGGTCTGCGGACGCGAAGGCAGCTACCTCGATAGTCTCCGAACTGAATAAGCTCCAAGACTAGCTACCTATGTGTCTGGAAGCACCTGGATCTGCACACGAAGTACAGAGTGTAGTATGAGTACAAGCGACCCAATTTACTCAATAAGAAAACTATCTCTAACTACTACAACTAACAAAAAAAAACTAAAATTAATATACATACAACATACAACTATCCCCCACCCTACACCTTAAGTTGTGGCATACCCCCATGACACACAATTATAAAGCATAAGATAAAGGAAACTTCCCTGAATATCTAGTCAGGGTCTGAGTCGAAGTCGGACTCCATTCCTCTCGCCCTAACTAATGTGCACATCCATGCCGACAACTTCTTCTTAGCCTTCTTGGGGTACACTCCACACTTATCTCTCTAACTCACTGCGGCCTTCTCTTTCAAGCTCCTCACTTACCACTCAACACTTGCAGCTAGATTCTCCTTTTTCACCCCGTTTCTACATGCATCTTGAAAGTCACAGTCTGCTCACCCACTCTAAGCATGAGCTTTCTCTCATGTATATCTAATATTGCTTCTAAGAATGGTCTTCCTTGTATGAGGGGGACCTCCTTGTTCTCCTCCATATTCACCACTACAAAATCTACAGGAAATATGAACTTATCCACCCGAACTAATACATCTTCAACTATCCCCACGGGTATTAGAGTTGTTTGGTCTGCCAGCTGCAAAGATATTGGTGCCGACCTTATCTCTCCAATCTCATTCTCAAATTTCTTGTAAATAGACATAGGCCTTAAATAATCACCAGAATCACATTAAGACTTATCAAAATTAATAGATCCTAAAGAGCAAGGTATAATAAAACTCCTTGGGTCTCCACACTTTTGTGAGAGTTTGTTTCGCAAGATTACGCTGCAATCCGCTGTGAGCTTGACCACTGAAGTCTCCTCTATCTACCTCATCTTTGTCAGGATCTCCTTCAAGAATTTGGCATAAGTTGGAATTTGGGAGAGCACTTTTGTAAATGGTAAGTTTACATTAACCTATTTCAGCATATCCAAAAATCTCTCAAATTGCTTGTCCAGCTTTTCTCTATATAGATTTTGGGGAAAAGGTAAAGCAGGCATGTGCTTGCTCTCTTCATTTTCTTCCCTTCTTGAGTTCTCTTCCTTCTTCTTTTTCTCATCTCGTTTATTGCCTTTTTTCTTCTTATCAACATCAATTTTCAGCTGCTCCCCACTTCCTTTTTCAGGTTCCATAATTGTTTGGATCGCGGTGGGATCTTTAGACACTAGCCCACTTCTCTATGTCACTGCATTCATCGTTTCTTTGGGATTTATTTCAGTATCAGCTGGAAGAGTACTTGGGACTCTCAGATAATATTGTTGCAATCTGTCCCACTCATCTGTCCAAGTTTTGAAAAGATGTGCCAAGTTCTTTCATGGCTGCTCCATGACCGTCTAGCCTCTCATCTGTCTTGACAGTGAAGTCCTTCATTAGATCTTCTAGACCAGGCCGATTAGACTGTTGTGGCTGAAACTGCTGCCTTTGCTAATTTTGAAAGACTGGAGCTCCTTGTCCCTAGGGTCCGGGGTTGTTTTGCTGCCATGAATTCATAGTACCCCCAGATGAACTCCATGAAAAATTGGGGTGTCACTGACCAATTGCATTAAAGTTGTAGTTTCCCACAACATTCACTTTCTTAGTTGAGGATTGACACTCATGAGTAGGGTGTTCTCTTCCAAATATATCACAAAATGCATGAGGATCACTTTGTATTGTAGCCAATGTCAGCTTCTGTAGTACTTTAGCCATAGCATCAAGCTGCACTTGCACAAATGTAATAGCATCAACTTGGTGAACACCTGTCGATCTTCTTCTTTTAGCACTCTCTGAGGGACACTGATTTGCATTTTCAGACAACTCATCAAGAACTGTAACTATCTCCTCTGGAGTCTTCTTCATTAACGGGCCTCTAGCTGTATTGCTCAATGTTCTACGTGAGGCTGGTGTCAATCCATCCTAAAAGTCCTGGAGTTGCATCAAGATTTCAATTCCACTATGTTGACACTTTTTGACTATCTCCTTAAACCTCTCCCAAGCTTTAAATACATTTTCAATATCTTCTGGAAGAAGTTAGGGATTTCTCTTCGAAACTTGCCCGTCTTAGCTGATGAGAAATATTTATCAAGAAATTTTCTGGTCATCTCATCCCATGTTCTAATCGATCCATTAGGTAAGCATTGAAGCCACTACTTTGCATCATCTTTGAGTGTGAAGGGAATGCCCTTAAGTAAACTGCATCTTGTGACACACCATTGTGTTGAAAGGTGTTCCTAATCTCCTCGAAGTCCATTAAATGGTTGTTTGGATCTTCGTTTACCTTCCCTCTAAAGACACAACAGTTTTGAAGGGTTTGGAGCAACCCTTGCTTGAACTCAAAATTATTTGCTGCTATTGGAGGAGGTCTCACACTTGATAATCCTTGGTTGTAGACTGTTCTAGCATAATCGCCAAGTGATCTCCCAGTCGCGAGAGTTATATTTTCGAACTAATCTACAGCCAAGGGTTGAGTTTGAGCAATTCTCTGACCCCTCTCTTCTTTGTAGACAATTTATGCATCTCTAAGAGTTGCTTCCTCAGCATCCCGTGCGGATTGTTCTTGTCGTTGGACTACCTCTCTCGCAGCCAAATCTATATTATCAACATCTCCATCCATAGTTTCTTTGGTCAAGGATTGCCCAACTTTCTCTGTATTCTAGGGGAGATTTATTTCCTTTTTCAGCTATCGCAGTTGTTTCTCTATCTTTGGTTAGTATGGTAGCACTTCTTACCCAGAAGTCATGCACCACTCTTACTTGTAACCTGCGAACAGTTAGAGAACATCAACAGTATAAAGGAAAAAATAAAATAAAATAAAACGAAAAATTCCTGAATTATCACTATAAACTATTTCAAACACTATTGATCGACAATCCCCAGCAACGGCGCCAAAATTTTATGAGCGCAAAACACATACTTAAATATGCTCGCTAGTTGAATATAGTATAATATAATATCGTATCCACATGTATTGGATTTCAACAGTGTTTTTATAGTTTCTAGTTTAATTGCTATCTAAGATGATCAACAGTTGATATTTATGTGATTAAAACTACAATTAACTAAGAAGATAGAGCTATTGACTAATGACAATCGAAACAAGGAATAAGCAAAGAAAGATATCAATGGAATAAAATAGGGTTTTGATATGATAGGTGCAAGATAATTGTCTGGGATTTAACTCTAGTTAATTCACTTCTAATGTTCAAGTGAGTCTCTCGAATTCACTTGTTTATTAGTTCAATTATTTAGTAGAAACTCCTCACTCGATTAAGTCCAAACCTCACGAGATGAACCAATTTAAGCTCGGTGAAGATATGCAAGAATTCGTAGTGAATTGTTCTTTAGGAGAACCTCTCTCGATTATCCTCCTAACTAGATTTAATCAATTATTCAACTAGCCTCTTTCGATTACTAAGAAGAATCTATGAATTCAACCAACAATATAATGCAAATATATCACAAGTTATGCCTCTCTCGATTACATGAACAAGTGACTATAGATGCAACAATTGAATCATCCATCAAACCCTAAAGGGAACTACTCCATATATATGGAGCAATTCATCACAAATATGGTAAAAGTAAAGGAAAATATAAAGCGATCCAAACTCGGATCTTGAATTAGGATTGAATGATGAACTCTTTGTTCTTTTGCTTCTCCCCCTCCTCCTTAGCCTCCTTAGTCTCAAATATGTCAAAAAGTCCAGAAAATAACGTTTTCCCATGTATTTATACCAAGTAGGGTCTGCCCCCAACAAAATCACCTTTTTCTAGCCAAAATAGGACATTTACTCTGTAAACATTACATAGGCGCGCCGCATAGGCTGGCGCGCCGCATAGGCTGGCGCGACGCATGGGCCGGCGCGTTGCATGGGCCGACGCGCCATGCAGGGCACTAGTGGGGAAATCCAGAGAGCTAGTTCTGACAGACAGCAGGGAAATGCACAAGCGCGGCACCCCATGCGCCGCCACACACGTCGCGACCATGGGGATTTCTCCGAGTACGGATTTTTCCTTGTTTTGTGATGTCCATACTTGGTCCTCGACCCCCAAACACGATCCCAACTTTATCCCTTAGGCTTTTACTTAGACTTCAAAGCTCCAAATCACTCGAATGCATTCCACAACATCTACATAGCTCGAAATCACTCCTACAAAGCATAAAACACACAATTAGTACAAAACACTATCAATTAAAGCTCAAAACAAGTAAAGTGCGGTGAATTAGAGTACAATAAGAGACTAATATACGCAATTATATCCTACCATCAACAACCGGTCCAATGTACTTAATAAGTAACAAGACTAACCTTGAGCTAAAAACAATGATGGGCTCAACCAATATAGTCCAAATACAGAATTTACTAGTATAGCAATGAAGGGAAATATGACAATAATATCTCAAAGAATCTCATAATCTACTGGTACACAGTACAGGAATGTAAACATGCTTCCAGGTTTAACAGTTAAGCTCAATACAGATAAAACATACCAAGTATGGCTGATATGAGGAATATTACATCTTCATATCTGTATGTGAATGTGCATGTGACATGTGATGCAACACAATGAAAACCTGGCATACCCACACTTTCAGAGTTATAATCACCTGGCATACTCACACAATGATATATTCATGTATATTAACCAAATCCGAGTTATAATCACTTACCGCAATCAATTCTTTGAAAATCTCAAGTCTCTGAAATAATCCACCCGGTCTCTAATGCTCGTACTTCAAATGCTGACAGTTTAGGCACCGAGCTACAAACCCCACTATATCCTTCTTCATTCTCCTCCACCAGTAGTGTTGTCTCAAGTCCTGATATATCTTTGCGAAACCCGGATGGATGGAATAACGCGAACTGTGGGGCCCCTCAAGAATCAACTCATGTAGCCCATCTACATTGGGTACACAATTTTGACCATGTATCCGCAACACCCCATCATCCCCAATAGTAACATCCTTGACATTACTGTTCTGAACCGTGTCCATAAGGACAAGCAAATGGGAGTCATTACACTGACACTCTCTGATGCAATCATATAAAGAAGACCGAGAAACCACACAAGCTATAATCTGACTGGACTTCGAAACATATAACCTAACAAACTGATTGGCCAAGGCCGGAACATCTTATGCAAGTAGTCTCCCACCAAAATGAATAAATACAAGGCTACCCATACTCACCGCCTTTCTACTCAAGGCATCCCCCACCATATTGGCCTTCCCAAGATGATACATAATGGTAATATCATAGTCCTTTAGCAGCACCAACCATCTCCGCTGCCTCAAATTTAGATCCATTGGTTCGAACAAGTGCTGGAGACTCTAATGATCCGTAAACACCTCACAAGATATATCGTAGAGATAATACCTCCAAATCTTTAATGCATGGATTCAACCGGTGCGAAGCATAAGCAATCACACTACCCTTCTGCATCAAGACACACCCAATACCAATTTGAGAAGCATCACAGTACAGTGTATAAGAACCCGATGTTGAAGGTAAAACTAGGACTGGAGTTGTAATCAAGGCAGTCTTGAGCTACTAAAAGCTCTACTCACACTCATCCAACTACCTGAATGGAGTACCCTTCTGGGTTAGCCTAGTCAAAAGCGCTGCACTGGATGAGATACCCTCTACAAAGCAGCGATAATATCTAGCCAAGCCGAGAAAAATCCAAATATCAGTAGTTGAAAACTGTATGGGCCATCTCTGAACCACATCTATCTTCTTTGGATACACCTCAATCCCCTCACTTGAAACCACATGCCCCAAGAACGCCACCGAACTGAGCCAAAACTCACACTTGGAGAACTTGGCATAAAGCTTCTCCTCCCTCAACCTCTGTAATACAATCCTCGAATATTATGCATGCTCCTCCTGGCTATGTGAGTACACGGGATATAATCAATAAATACAATGACAAACGAATCAAGATATGGCTAGCATACACTGTTCATCAGATGTATAAATGTTCCTAGGGCGTTGGTTTGCCCAAAAGACATCAGAAGGAGCTCATACTGACCATAGCGGGTCCTGAATGCCATATTCAGGATATTTGAGTGTCGAATCTTCAACTGTTGATACCCATACCTCAAATCAATCTTATATCACACCCTCATTCTCAGAAGATGGTCAAATACATCATCAATGCGTGACAAAGGATACTTGTTCTTCATTGTAACTTTGTTCAACTACTTATAGTGGATACACATCCGTATAGTACCATGTTTCTTCTTTACAAATAGAACCGGTGCACCCCAAGGTGACACACTAGGCCTAATACACCCCTTATCAAGAAGCTCCTGAAGTTACTCTTTCAATTCCTTCAACTTTATTGGTGCCTTACGATACAGAGGAATAGAAATGGGCTGAGTGCCCGGTACCAAGTCAATACCAAAATCAATATCAATGTCGTGTGGCATGCCTGGAAGGTCTGTAGGAAACACATCCGGAATGTCTTGCACTACCGAAACAGAATCAATAGTAGGAGTATCAGCACCAACATCCCTCACAAAAACCAAATATGACAAACACCCCTTCCCGACAATCCGTTGGGCCTTCAGATAAAAAATCACCCTGCTGGGAACGTAATCTAGAGAACCTCTCCACTCAATCCTTGGAAACTCCGATATCGTCAACGTCAATGCCTTTATGTGACAATGCAAAATAGCATGACATGGAGACAGCCAACGCATACCCAAAATCACATCAAAATTAACCATACTCAGCAATATGAGATCAACTCTACTCTCCAACCCCACAATGGTCACCACACATGACCTATACACACAGTCCACAACAATGGTATTGCCCACCGGTGTAGATACATGAAGGGATAAAACTAAGGACTCACGGGGCATATCCAAATAACAAGAAAACTATGATGATACATACGAATAAGTAGAACTAGGGTCAAATACTATAGAAGCATCCCTATGACATACTGAGACAATACACGTGATCACTGTGTCTGATGCAACGGCCTCTTTCCTGGCAGGAATAACATAGAATCGAGCTTGACCGCCAATTGATCGACTTCCCCCTCTAGGGCAATCTCTAGCTACTTGAGCCCCACCCCGAG
Source organism: Nicotiana otophora (assembly GCA_000715115.1). Taxonomy (NCBI): domain Eukaryota; kingdom Viridiplantae; phylum Streptophyta; class Magnoliopsida; order Solanales; family Solanaceae; genus Nicotiana; species Nicotiana otophora. The sequence continues at coordinate 109,355 of AWOL01S0003518.1, forward strand.
CTGGCTGACCGGGTGGTGAAGTAACTGGTACAGAAGTCATAGCCTAACCCCTCTGCTGAACTGGACCTCCCAAAAGACGGGGACAATACCTCCTCACATGTCCAAATGCCCCACACTTAAAGCAATCTCGATCGGTCAACGGGGGGAGGGACTGAATTAGACCCCGAGAACCAAAATAACTGCTAGAAGAACCCGACACATATGAACCCAGAGCTGATGGAGTACAAGATAAACTCTGAGCTGCGAGAGCATTGAGAGATGACTGACCCGGAAAAGCACTATATGAACCATGGCTAGCTGATGCGCCATGATGAATTGGATGAGCCATCTAAACGGGACTATAAAGATGACCCTTGCTGTAGTGGGACTAACCCCCAAAAGAAACACCACTAAAGCCGCCCGATACACGAGTCTCTTGGCCTCCCTCTCCTCACGCTCCTGACTATGGACCAGCTCTAGCCACCTAGCAACATCAACAACCTCGTCAAACCTAGAACCTAATACATTCTCCGGAGTCATAATAAAGCGCAATCCATAGTTGAGGCCATTAGTGAATCTCCTAATACTCTCGCTCCATGTAGGAACCAATTAGACTGCGTGATAAGTCAACTCTGAATATATCATGTTGTACTGGGTCACAGACATACCGACCTGGCATTGCTGCTCAAATTGCCTATGCAATCGCTCCCGATGGGTCGGTGGCTTAAACCTCCAAAACGAGAACGGAGAACTCGTGCCAGGAAAGTGGTGCAACATCTGCTGTCTTGATTTGCTCGTAGGCCTCCCACCATTTGAAGGCTGCCCTCGAGACTAAAACGTAGTAAATGAGACCTCACTAGTCTCCAGTATACCCAACGTGCAAACAATCCATTGGCACCTATCCAAGAAGTCATGGGCATTCTCTAACTCAGCCCNATCGTAGGCCTCCCACCATCTGAAGGTTTCCCTCATCGAATATAATGTAGTAAATGAGACCCCACTAGTCTCCAGTATACCCGGCGTGCGAACAATCCGTTGGCACCTATCCAAGAAATCATGGGCATTCTCTTACTATGCCCTACTGAATGATGGAGGTTTGAGCCACCCAAATCTCTCTCGTCTCTTCTGCTCCTTGTCACTCATAATGGGACCTACATGGGCCTGAGCAACTACAACCGACTGGGCTGGTAGTATGTCTGGTGTCTGAAATCCCTGCATCACCTATTCTAGAGAACGGGCGGCAAGAGTTTGGGCACCTCCCCTGACTTTAGAAGTGGCTAGCGTGACTGGAACTAAAAACTCTAGAGCAAGGCTAGTGTAAACGGTCAATATCTAGTACAAAGCCTCCTGAAGGCCTGTAATCACAATGGGCACAACTGGTGCCTGAGCTAGTCCCACCGGCTCCACCATATCTGGGATCTGCTCCTGAGATAGAGAAACTGGTAGGTCTACCGGTGCTGCTCTAGCTGCTGTACGAGCTGATCTTCGGCCTCTACTGCGGCCGTAGCCCTAGCGTCTCATGGCCCTAGCTGGAGGTACAGCTGGCTATCCGCTCGACTTGATAGCACGTGTCCTCACCATATGTGAGAGAATAGAATTGTAGAAGTTTAGTTTCTAGAATCAACAAATTCGCACGACAAAAACACAAGAAACTAAAGTTTTTCTAATGGTTCGGCAGCCTCTCGAAGATAAGTAAAGACATCTCCGTACCCATCCACAAGAATCTACTATACCTGCTCATGACTCTTGAGACCTATGTAATCTAAGCTACGATACCAACTTGTCAAGACCCAAAATCTCAACTGTCGTGATGATGCCTATTGTGATACTAGACAAGCCAACAACTCACAAATACATGCATCTTTAATTAAACAGTAAAATAGGCTTAAGTAAATAAAATATCTTAATAATTGAAAGCAAACACCGCAACTCAATACAGAATTTCCCAAAATTCGGGTGTCACTGAGTACATGAGCATCTATACAATAACATGATCTGGCTGCTTAACACTGTCAAGGTCTACGGACACCAAGGAAGCTACCTCGATAGTCTCCGAACTGAATAAGCTCTAACAATAGCAACCTTCATACCCGGAAGTACCTAGATCTGTATAGAAGTACTGTTTCCCAATAAGAAATAAGCCAAGCCAAAGTTATCCTACTTATAACTCTCATATCTGGATCTGGCTCCTGAAATCCTTACTTGTTAGAGTAAATGAACTATAATTCATGTTAGAAAACATGGTTAGGCTATGTTCTTATTTTGTTGAGACCTAGTAAGGCTGTTTTGAATTATCTACTTTAACTACAATTATGTGCTCAATCATGATCTTTCATTTCATATCATATCTCAATCTCTATTATCATTTACTGATACATTACATGTTCTTATTATTTGGGCTGAGTAGTATGAGATTGTGAGCCCTTGAGACTTTAGAGATTGATGACTGAGTTGGGCCAGAGAGTCGATTTGAAAGTGTTAATGTGGATCGGGATGCATGCCGCAGCGTGCCTTATACGATTTATATTAGTGCTTGGGAAGGATCCGCCCCCCCGGAGTCTGATATACCAGTAGTGAGCGCAGGCACAATGGCATATTCATGTGCTTTGTTGAGGGGCATTGATGCAAAGTACCCACACAATGCTGAGTGATTGTATGTGTGATGGGTGGGAATTTGAGATAGGCAGATTGAGTGCTCTGAGAGTGTGAGTACCTGGAAATGTCATTGTGATACCTTACTTTTGACTTGCATATCTGACATGTTGGCATAGAGATGTACCATTCCTCATATTAGCTATACTTGATATGTTCTTATCAATGTTGGTCTTAAATTGTGAACTTGAAAGCATGCCTACATTTTTGTACTATGAACGAACTGAATATGGAAGATTCTCTGAGTTATTTCTGTCATTCTCATTGTTATATATGTGTTGTGATTATTTTGGTTCTGATTGTATCCTTTTAATCTCGTCACTACTTTAAGCCCACGATTAGTTCTATTACTTATTGAGTACATTGGGTCCGTTGTACTCATACTACACTTTGCGATTCATCTGCACATCTAGGTACATCTGGACGCGGTGATTGCTAGAGTGGTGCTAGTACCTGCTCGGAGACTTTGAGGTAGCTTCTATGATGCCCGCAGACCTAGATTCTCCTTCCTTTTATTTTCTTCAATACTGTTCTACTATTCAGACAGTTGTACGAGAGTTTGTTATATGTTGAGATGTTGTGGAGCTCAGGTACTCGTTGATACCAGGTTTTGGGATGGTTGTAGTAAAGTTATAGTTTATCAGATATTTATGAGATTTTCCGTTGTTGAGCTTATTAAATCATGTTGTAATTAAAATGCTTAGTTGTTATGGGATTGTCAGCATGCCTAGTAAATGAGTTAGGTATCGTCACGACAGGTTGGGATTTTGGCTCATAACACCCCATCAATCTCAAAACCTTGCACCAATTTGTGCAGGGTCAACAAATAAACCTCAAATCATCCCTATTGTCCCCTCCAATCGCGAATCCCGCCGGTTCCTTCCCTATTTCACCACTCAAATTCACAATAGTCACGCCTCAAACCTAGGGAGGCGTGTCTGGCACACGGTGCCGTACTGGCCCGAGCGAACCATTCTGTAACTTATGATCATTCAACCAAAACTAAGACATACATAGGTCGAGTTGGCTGAGCTCATTCCTTTTGTAACTATCACTGGCCAACACGGCCACCACTCATAATGTATATCTATAAGTGAGCAACACTGTAACACTGAACCATTTTTCTTAAAACATGAATACATATGGGCCGTTAGGGTCTCTGACATACTGTACAAAATGAACCTCTGTCTACAAAGCCTCTAAAAGTATTAGACATTAGACAGGACAGGGTACCGACCTACCCATAAGTCTTTAGCAAAACTCTGACACGATGACTCATAGACTCGGATGCACTCCGAATGAGGTGTAGTCTTACCGATCCTTCGCTGAATGCCAATCTCGTCTACTATGATGGCTCGTCAAACTGATTATCTATACCTGCAGGCATGAATGCAGCGTCCCCAATAAAAGGACGTCCGTACGAATAATGTACTGAGTATGTATGGCAAAACTGAAACATAACAATAATTCAACATTAATTAAAGACATATAAGAATCAAATTGTATCTCTGAAGTGTCGCCGTATATGCATACTTATTATACTTACATATATAATGCTTCTCTTTGAGACTATTTCTATTATCCATATCGTATGATGCATGACTGCCTAATTGATCAGTGGTAACTGCCCGACCGGCCGTAGCTCGATGGTAAATGTATAACTGCCCAACAGGCCGTAGCTCGGTGGTAAATGCATGTCTACCCGACTGGCCGTAGCTAAGTTGTAAATATGTAACGGCCCAACCGGCCGTAGATCGGTGGTAAATGCATGACTGCCCGACCGGCCATAGCTCAATGTAAATGAATATGCATGTCTGCCCAACCGGCGGTAAATAATGATACATAACTACACAACCGGTGGTAACTGCCCGACTGGCCGTAGCACTGTGGTAAATGCATGAAGATGCATGTCTCACTATGTTGTAAACATTAACATGTTTATCGTACGCCTCAATATAGACTTAGCAACATACTTAAACATACTTGAATATTACTTTTACATGAATGAATAACATAGGCATCCTTAACTGCTAAGAGTAGAACCACTTATGGAATAGCATTAATTTTACGTATTGTTACTTGGATCATTCCAAAAGAAAGCCGGATTAGACTTAACATACCTGAGCAGATTCTCTTGACAATCCCTTGCCAATTTAGCCAGATGGAATGACTCGGGATATCTGTCACTTAATCAGGATATATCTTTTTTTTTAGATCTTGCCAAACTTGAAGGCCTTTAGGATGAGGGTTTACATATGCCTTCATGACTAATTTCTCTGAGGAAGTTATGATAGTGCTCAAAGCCAACTTTACATCCACTATTCCTTCATCTCTGAGCCAATTATACATTGAAAGCCTAAGCTTGATTCTTGATATTGTGTAGTTGAGGTAAGATGGAAATGAAACCAAAGTAAACAGCGGATAACCCAATTTTATCACAAGGAAATCAATCTTTGCCTCAAGAACCTCTTTCCTTTAGTTGAGTATTTGCGGATATATTTTCAGCACTGACGTGGCATGCTTTGTATCCAAACCATCATTTACCAAACAATCAATTGAAACTTTCTGGAAAGTCATGCGTACTCCAAAAGTGTAAACAAAAAATTGATCTACTAACATTGGACTTTATCTTCTAACAATGTGACACCTATTTTAAATGACTAATGAGTCATTAATTAGAAGGTGAGGGGTTTGCCACGTTTTTTACACCTTGCGCTCATCCAAAGACTTTAGTCTTTATCCAAAGACTTTAATAAATTAACCACTAATTATTAATTACCCAATTATCCCCATAATTAAGAATTATCTCGACTTACCTAAAATACTACTATTAAAATATTAAAATATTAATAAATCATGGTACCATATAAAATCAATACATACATTTTTATTTTATTAAAACATCCATGTAAAAATGCATATATATTTTCTCAACTCCTAATTTTCCTAATCTCATATAAAGAGTAAAAACTTTCGTACGCATAATTCTTAAAATGGTAAAAAGATAACCTTTTCTTTTTCTTGTGAGAAAATAATTTCTATCTTTACAATAAAGAAAAATCTCATAAACTTTCTCATATTCTGTGTATAATTTAAAGCATATTCAAAAGTAGTAATATTAATAACTACATAAAATCATATTTTTCAAACATTTTACAAAAGATGTTTCACTCAAAATACCATATCTAATGTATATAACAATGTCAATGATGTTTAAACTCATGGGATGTAACAAAAATGCCTAAAATCTGAAACCCTAGCTAAAATATGAAACTTCAAATCATTTGATTTTCTTATGCTCCATCAAATCAGAGCATGGATGAAGCTCTTTCATAGCTTCATCATGAGGATTCGATACCCAGAGGTCAAATGCAGTGAACTCTAGGTTTTAGAGCCTTAGCCCATGGATTCTGAGATTCAAGTCGCTCGGGTAAAATCCTTCGATGACTTTCCCTTTTTCTTTTCTGATTTTTACTCTCTTTATTTTCATCATCTGATAATCATCATCTTCCACTCACCATTTCAAATTTGTTAACCCTAGTCTTTTAATGGCACTATAAATAGAGTTTTCAATTCTCTTACCTAACAGACGACCTAACACGAACATACAACAAACACACAATAATAGACGACCTCATACTACACTTCTGCATATTTTTGTGCAAAGCCAGGTATTGGAGATATCAGACTTGAACAGAGTTAGAGTGGGATCGCAAGGATTCAAGGTAGTGTTCGATCCTTGAGATAATTAATCAAACAATATTGAGTATTCGATCCGTGAGATAATTCTATGTATTCAGTTAGTGTTCGTGACTCAGTATTACTAGTCTTGGGAGATTTTCATATTTGATGATTTCCTCCATATAAATCCGAATTAGACGATTAATATAACCATATATTCATGAAATATAAAAACTTTGGGATATAGGACACTTACCCAAGTCAAAGTCATGAGAACTCCGCCAAAATGGCCCAAAACCCGAGCTCCAAAATCCCAATCGAAAATAGCAAAATGACCATTTTTTGTCCGTAAATGTTTCTTCCTAGTTTCGCACCTGCGGAGTGCTTTCACGATTCTGCGTGCTCCCTTTTGCGATAAAATTCATGCTTCTGCAAAAGTGTACTTCCCAGTCGACCCTCGCATTTGTGGAAGCATTTCTGCTTCTACGAGAATCGCAGGTGCGAGACAGTGTTCGCTTCAGCGCACATGGCCGCCTCTGCGGTTGCCTTTATGCTTATGCGCTTGGCTTCTGCGTGCTAGTTGCCACTCTTGCGGCCTTCTCAGCTTCCCCCCTTCAGTCGCTTCTGCGGTGCCCAAAATTCCGCAGGTGTGATTCCAACAAATGCTGCCATTTTCCAACAGCTTCCTTCAAGTCCAATTTGCTCTGTTAACCTTCTGGAATTCATCCGAGACCATCGGGACTTTAACCAAATATACCACCATGACCCAAAATACAATTCAGACTTAGTCGAGGCTTCAAACCACGTCCAACAATGCCGAAATTATGAATCATGCATCGAATCGAATTATGAGTTTTTAAATCTTTCAACTTCTATATTTTGCGCCGAAATGTATCGAATCAATCGGGTATGACTTCAAGTATTGCACACAAGTAATAAATGACGTAATGGAGCTATTCCAATTTCCAGAAATCGAAATCTGACCTCGTTATCATAAATTCAACCTTCGGTCGGACTTTCCAAAAATCTTCTATATTCCAACTTTCGCCAAAATGCGTCGAATTGTCCTACGGACTTCCAAATCCAAATCCAAACATACGCCTTAGTCTGAAATCATCATAACAAAGCTATTGCCATCATCGAATTCTATTCCGGGGTCGTTTGCTCAAAAGTCAACTCTCCGATCAACTCTTTCCATTTAAGCTTATGAATAAGAATTGTTCTTTTAATTAAATTCTGAATATTCTGAAAATCAAACGCAACTACACCCGCGGGTCATAATACATATTAGGAAGCTGCTCGAGACCTTAAGTCACTGAACGGGGCGTAAAATTTTAAAACGACAAGTCAGGTCATTACACATTATCTCTTTACTCTAACATCGTATTGACAAACGGTTTAATGCGTTAGAAAACAGACTCATAGATATTCAATTTGATGGGTGGATCACCCTATAACTATAAGTATATTGGGAGAAAATCGCAGTGACATTTGTCTCAAAGTTTGGTAAAACTTATAAACGTAACTTGTGATGACTTTCATCAATGTTTGTTCCACAACTAGCTTGACTTCAAAACATAACACATGACTATTATACGAATAAAATAACTCATAACATAACATTCTTATCATGTTAATGGCCTTAGTCTTACCACAAAATTACATGTTATAATATTCCCAACTTGTTGACTTTTGACAAAACTTATTTTCTTCAATTCGTTTAGCTTCTAAGCCTTCCAACCCTCTTTGTACTTGGTATTCATGATCTTAAGTATTTGTAACCTCCAAGTTAACATGATTAATTTACTTTACAAACTTTCAAAAATGATCTCATATCTTAGCTTACATCAATTGACTTGCAACGTAATTTTACGTACGAAAGCATGGGGTGTAACATGAATTCACTCAGTTATTAGTTCAAACATTCTGCAAAAACATCTCTCTTGATTAAGTCTTAACCTCACAAGATGAACCAATTTAAGCACATGAAGATATACAAGAATGAATAGTGGATTGGTCTTTAGGAAAACCTTTTTTGATTATTCTCCTAACTAGGTTTAATCAATAATTCAACTAGCATATTTCGATTACATAGAAGAATCAATGAACTCAACCAAGTAAATAATGCAAGGATATCACAAGTTATTCCTCTATCGATTACATGAACTAGTGAATATAGATGCGACAATTAAATCATCCAAAACGATTAAATGCATAAAACTAGAGTTATAATCCACAAACAATCATCAGTACACCAAATCCATCATACCCTAGAGGAAACTACTCCCTAGACATAGAGAAATTCATCACAAATATAATTGAAGTATATGAAAACATAAATTCGATCCAAATGTGGGTCTTGAGTGAGGAAGGAATGATGAAATCCTTGTGCTCGTGTTCTTCCGACTCCTCATTAGCGTCATTAGGTCTAAAGTATGTCTAAATTGAATAAAATAATGTTTTTCCATGTATTTATACCAAGTAGGTTCGAGCCCAGACGAAATCACCCTTTCCTAAGCGAAATAGGAAAATAACTCTGTAAATATTGCACAGGCGTGCCGCATGGGGTGACACACTATGAGTGGCATTAGTAGGGCTTATCAGGGAGCATGTAATTTTCATCAAGCTACCAAAACACATTGTTGTGGCGTCCCACGCGCCGCACTAATGCAAATTCCTCAGAGTGTTGCTTTTTGCTTGATTTTTGATGTCCAGACGTGATCCTCGACCCCCGAACACGATCCCAGCTTAATCCCTTGTGCTTTTACTCTGACTTCAAAGCTCCAAATAGCTCGAATTAGTTCCACAACATCTACATAACTCGCAATCACTCTTGCAAGGCATAAAACACATAATAAGTGCAAAACTCTACTAAATAAAGCTCAACATAAGTAAAGTTCAGTGAATTAAAGTGCAATAAGCGACTAAAACACGTAATTATAGCCTACCATCAACACCTCACACTTTTAACCATTACTCGTCCTCGATCAATCAAACTATACTCTATAAAGACATGACCTTTTTAAACAACTCTCCTAACTCATCACACCAAGAATATTTAAAATAGATTAAGCACAATACTGTAATATCCTCCCTGAAAGATTTGACTCAAAAGCACCACATATTTTTCACAACCACTCACATAATCTAACAAAGAGGTCAACGACATTACCTTTCCTTCGTGAGTCAAGTGCCCTCACACAACAATAGAAAGTGGTTCCACACACAATAAAATTAAGAACAATTAGGAACTCAAGATAGAAATAATCCACTCACTCTCAGAAACAACATTCATATGACACAAAATACGTACCATTGGCTTACTCTTAGTGTGCTACTCTATTAATCAAGCTCATTCAATCAAGGATCAAGTAGGACATAATTTGGTTGTAATGTAGGCTGTGGGATGGGTAGCATACATGTGGATATAAGAGTGACTACACCTCCCAAAGCACTTTAATACATACAGTTAACTGTTCAAAACCCCACACTTATGTCAAACCATAGCTCCACCTTCACATCAATATACATCAACCCCCAGCTTCTTTAAGCACAAATACATCAAACCTTACCTCTATCAAGGAATATTTTTAACAACAATACAAATACTTTTATTTTTTCCTTTCTTCTTATTTCAATAGTTCCATCAAATGCCAAACCACCACCCCACACTTTAACTTTTACAAAGTTCATAAAAAATTCAAGTGCTTACGAGAGGTAAAAGGTTCAAATAGATGGTCAATTAAAAGAAATGGGTAAGGCTTGTAATGTGGTTGCCAAAGAAACAAGATTACAGGCTCCAAAGGGTTAAATAAGATACATAACAATTAGGTGGGTAAAAGCATATAACTGGCTCAACAAAGAAACACCTATATCACTTCCAAGACTGAATAAAACTACCACTTCTCTTTGCAAAAACATGGGGCAAGTTCTAGACATCAAAAGCAATGCATACAATAACACAAAATGTCACACACACATGGCACATAACTCCTTCAGGATCGGACTATCAAGACACTCTAGTCAAAGTAGTTAAGCTAAGTTAAGATCATACAATTCAATGTACTTATACAAGAGTCAAAAACTGAGCCTAAGCGTCACAACTAAAGCGCTTACTATTCTCAAGGTATAATAAAGTCAAGAGATATTGCCTTTGTTTCAAATCACAACACAAGATTTCCTACTCCAAAACAAATATAACTAACTACACCCGATTCAAATAAAACCCTTTGAAAAGAACCGCGACATAAAAAAACCCAGGGGGGACTTGTTACACTACCTAACAAAAGAAAATCTTTTTGTTTTTTTCCATAGAATTTAATCCCTCAAGAAACATGTCGATGATATATATAAGAAATTCTAAACCTTTTCTATCTCTAACTCCTACAACTAACAAAACACACTAATATACATACATAAAAATAACCCCCACCCCACACTTTATGTTGTGATGTCCTTATGGAACACAATTAAAAACCATAAGGTAAAGGCAACTTCCCTAAACATCTAGTCGGGGTCTGAGTCGGAGTCGAGCTCCATTCCTCGCACCTGAACTGATGCACACATCCATGTGCACAGCTTCTTCTCGGCCTTCTTTGGGTACACCCCACACTTATATTTCTCGCTCATCGCAACCTTCTCTTCCGGTCCCTTTACTTTCCACTCAACATTCGCAATTAGTTTATCCTTTTGTGCCCTATTTTCTACATCCATATTAAAAGTCACAGTCTTCTCACCCACTGTAAGCATGATCTTTCTCTTGTGTATATCTAATATAGCTCTACCCATCTCTAAGAATGGTATTCCTAGGATGAGGGGTACCTCCTTGTTTTCCTCCATATTTATCACTATAAAATCCACAGGAAATACGAACTTATCCACTCGAACTAACACATCTTCCACTATTTCCTCGGGTATTATAGTCGTTTGGTCTGCCAGTTGCAATGATATGGGTGCAGATAATAAGGCCCTAAAATTTAACAGAAAACATGGGTTTTCGTGGTGCCACGACGCGGTCATTTTAGGTTGAACAGTGCATCGGGGAATTGAAATATTGTTTGGAAGTGCTGGGCATTTCTGCGGTACATTATGCGATCCCAAAACTGATCTGTAGACTACAGATCTACCGCAGAAAAAAGCAGGAACTTGGGTAATTTTAGGACCAATATACGGTCCATTATGTGGCCGCATAATCATTTCTGCACAACCCATCGCAGATCCAACATAAATGGTTTTTGAGAGAAGTTCTGCGGCGTATTATGCGACTAAAGAATTGGTCTGCGAACCGCAGACTGGTCGCAGAGTGAAGCAGAAATGCCCAGTTCCGGAGGGCCATTATGTGGCCCATTTTGCGGACCGTAGAAGCGTTATGCGACCGCAGACCTGCATCGAGGCTGCATTTTTCTGGTTTTATAAACCCGACCCCATTCTTATAAAACAAACCTACAGATCATTTTAAAAGGTTAAGACTTATATTTTAGAGAGCGGAATGTGGTCTAGATTGAGAAAGGGAATTTCTACGTCATTTGTTCATCAATCATTGCTCAAGTCTTGACGATTTCACCAGGGTAACTCACAAGGTCTTCAACTAAAAGGTAAGATTCTAACGCTAGCCATCAATTTCGAGATTTAACAAAAAATGGGTAACAAGCCAAGCAATTCTTGGATCTGGGAGTTGTTCATTATGTATGCATGTACTATCTAGGGTTGTGGAAGATTGTTGAGCTCAATTGGGTAGGCTTTGGGTAGTGAAATGGAGGAATCCACCATAGGAGGACCATGAAATCATAATGACCACCTAGTGTTTGATAAAATGCTCAAATAAGTTGGATCCATGAACTCCTTCCTAATTTGTGTTTAATTTTGCTTTATATAAAATTAGATCAAAGTTGCTAGGATTCCGGAACTGTGTAGTGAATTAAGAAAAGCTCAAAGAGAGGTATGTTGGCTGAACTCCTCTTTTAGAATTGAATCCCACAATTACATTGTAAGTCCCTTGTTGCTCATTATAAATTGCTTTTTCCGAAACATCGTTTTGTCAAAATAAATATGCGTTCAATATGTGTTCCAAATATTCTTGTCATGTTTAGTTACTATTTGAGAATGTGATTTATGTATGGGTTGTGTGTTAATATGTTATGATTTAAAAACGTGATTCTAACGAAAGCTATTACATTAAATTGTGAACGCAATCCCATGTGCCTAAGACCCTAAATTGCTCAAATGTGTGCTTAAAGTCTTGAATAGAAATATTTCCTGTGGACGATCCGTGATGATGCTTGAAGTGAAATAGTGAGCATGAAATATGATGTATGACCAACGTGCCAAGAATGATATTGCGTTATGGCCAATGGTGCCAATGAAATGAATGACATGTAAAGAAATATGAAATAAGTAGTAAAATAAATGCCTTGGGAGTATTGTTTAGCCACCGATGAAGGGTAGGTCGAAACAACCTAACCCTGAAACGACACGTGCCAGTGTAGGAGTGATTGAGAGTGTAAACCCCCATGTTAATTTGATGAGGTTGTTTCCCCTTATATGGGATGAGATTGATCTGTTGAGATGTTTCCCCTTAAATGGGATGAGATTATTCCTAGTGAAATGTGATGTGACGTCGACCCACACGACATTGTGGTGAGACGGCTTAGCCGATCAGACTGAGATCGGACGCCATGCCACGCACATGGTGGTATTGTAAGGGGATGTCTCGAGGTGAGACAGCTTAGCCGGTCGGGCTAAGATCGGACTACGAGTTAAAACACGATGGTGTATCCGTGCTAAAGATATCCCAACTTAAAACGATTGGAACTTACTTGACATTTACCTTTCCCCTAACTGGACACCTTGATACTATTTGAGTCTCTTCTTGATTTCATGTCTCCTTTTTCGTTACTATTACTCGTTCTATTGAGAGGGTGTATAGTTTACATACTAATACTATTCCATATGTACTAACATCCTTTTTCTCGGGGCAGCTACATCTTTAACTGATGCAGGTTGTTCCATAGCAAGTGGTGTTCATCCGTGACAGCAACACACCCTCGCTTCAACGGACTTGGTGAACCCTACTTCATTTCGGGGCCATGTATCTCTTGTCCTTTGTACATAACATTTTGAGGTATAGCTGGGGCCTTGTTGCCGGCATTGTCTTAGCACTCTTTTGTTCTGTTAGAGGCTCTGTAGACATAGTGTGTATTGTCTCTTGTTTTGTAAAGGCTGAACTAAACTTGTTGTAATTGTATAATCTGTTCCACTTTAACTACAAATGTATAGTGTACTATTTTGGAGTTTTGTTAATGATGTAACTAATGTAAATGCACTAGTGTTATTCACATGACCTGGTGTTATTCACATGATGTAACTAGACGGCATTGTGCAGGCTTTCTCGACCGGGGTAACCCTGTTGAACGCCGGTCGCGCTCCCTAAGGTCGGGGCTTGACAAGCTTGGTATCATAGCCTAAGCTTTTAAAGTGTCCTAGGATGTCCCGGCGCCATGCCTATAGAGTCTTTCTTGTCGGTGTGTGGTCTACCAGATCTTTAATTAGGAGACTACTTGGTCATTTAGGAATAACACTCTTCTTTGATGTTCTCGATCGTGCAATATAGCTGATTGTAAGATTGTTCCTCCTCTAACTCATGCATTTCTCTGATTTTCAGTACATAGCGCCTAGGAATAAAGAAAGAAATGGCAAAGGAGCCAATGCCACCCCAGGAGTAGCAGTTGATTCTTCACTTGATGATGCAGGTGAGTGCCCGAGGGGTGAGAATATTCCCCGACTACTACACTGCATGTTTCTACTGCTCGTGATCAGATTGCACATGTCCCTGAATCTACTTAGGGTGCAACGATCCCTCCAACTAATATTCCAGTTCCACCTCCAGCCCCAGCTTCCGGTCCCGGTGTTATTAGATGGGGATGTTAGGTGAGCCATACAGATGTTGGCTCAAATAGTGGCTTCCCAATACCAAAGATCAAATGTTGCACCCAATTCTTCTAGTCAGCTAGGGGATTCCGCTAGTTTCATGGTGAATAGATTTATATAGTTGGATCCTCCAGTGTTCAGAGGTACTGATCATGAGGAGGAACCCCAGGATTTTATAGATAAGATACACAAGACCCTCCGAGTTATGTGTGCTACTGAGATGTAGGGAGTGGAGTTGGCCTCCTACCGTCTGAAAGGGGTGGCCCATTCTTGGCTTGAGATATGGGAGGACTCTCGTGAGAAGGGGAGCTCTCCGGTGAGGTGGAGTGAGTTTGCCGATGCTTTCAGTGATCATTTCTTGCTTGCCGAGACTTAGGCAGACCGCGTCGCCGAGTTTGAGATCCTGAAACAAGGTAGCATGAGTGTGTGGGAGTATCACATGAGATTCGCGCACCTGCCCAATTAGGCCATTTCCATGTTGCCCACTATGGAGGCTAAAGTGTGCCGGTTTGTTTAGGGCCTTAGCCCCTTAGTTATTAGTGAGGCTGCTACAGCTACCTTGAACTCTAATATGAACTATGGTAAGATGGGGGCATTCTCTCAAGTCACCAAAGACCCGCAAATTGAAGATTGTAATGGAGCATGAGGGCAGCAGCAAGGCCTGGTATGCGTGCAACTTTGGTGGTTCTTCTGGTAGTGGTGGTGGTAGGTCAGCATTTTCGGGGAGGGTTGTCGGGGCCATCCCTGTACTTTGCTCAGCCCTCAGTTAGTACGCAGCCATCGGGGACCAGTTAGCAGTAGTGGAGCCGTTTTAGGCCCAGCCAGGGCAACAAGGGATCCTACCCATAGGGTCGGCCTGGTGGGAGATATCAGCAGCAACGGAGGTCCCCATGCCCTACGTATGGGAACATGCACTTTGGGGCCTTTTTCATGGACCAACCTATATGCTACGGGTGTGGTATGAGGGGTCACATTCAGAGGTATTGTTGTTCATCCCACCAGAGCAAGAGTAGGGGTGCGATACGACCATCCAGTTCTGCAGCTAGTACATCCGCATCACCTACTCCGGCTCGAGGCACTCTAGCACCCGCAGGGTATGGTGCAACTTGGAGTAGTGCACAGAGTTTGGTAGGACCCAACCATTTCTATGTTATGGAGGGTCGCCAAAGTTCAGAGGCTTCTCTAGATGTCATCACAGGTATATTGACTATCCAATCTCATGACATGTATGCTCTTATTGATCCCGGTCCCACTTTGTGCTTTGTCACTCCCTATGTTGCTATGGAATTTGGGATAGAACCGGAACTACTTTATGAGTCGTTCTCTGTATCTACTCCGGTTGGTGAGTCTATTGTGGGCGCGAGGGTTTTTAGGGATTGTGTTGTCGCGGTGCATGGTCAGGACACCCTGGTCGATCTCATTGAATTGGGAATGGTTGATTTTGGATTAATAATGGGGATGGACAGGAATTACTCATGTTTTGCTAAGCTTGATTGCCGAACTAGAACCGTTAGATTTGAATTTCAAAATGATCTAGTTATTGAATGGAAGGGGGATGATGTGGTGCCGAAGGGTAGGTTTATTTCTTAACTTAAGGCCACCAAGATGATCAACAAGGGGTGTATTTACCATTTTGTCCTGGTTATGGACACCGATGTTAAGGCACCTACCATTGATTCTGTACCAGTTGTAAATGAATATTTGGAGGTCTTTCCGGATGAACTCCCGGGGATTCTGCCAGACAAGGAGATTGATTTTGGGATTGATGTGATGCCAGGCACGCAACCTATATCTATTCCACCTTACAGAATGGCACCAACAGAGTTGAAGGAGCTAAAGGGACAATTAAAGAATTTGTTAGAGAAGGGTTTTATCCGGCCGAGTGTGTCGCCTTGGGGCCGACCAGTCTTTTTTGTAAGGAAAAAGATGGGTCACCGAGAATGTGTATTAATTATCACCATCTCAACATGGTCACGATCAAGAATAACTACCCACTGCCAAGGATGGATGACTTGTTTGATCAATTGCAGGGTGCTAAGTATTTCTCCAAGATTGATTGAGATCCAGTTATCATCAATTGAAGATCATGGAGCAAGATATTCTGAAAATAGCTTTCAAAACCCAACATGGGCACTTTGAATTCCTGGTAATGTGTCACGACCCAAAATGATGGGCCGCGACGGGCACCCGGTGCCTTACCCAACCGAGTACCAACGTAGCAGATCTTTCTCGTCGTACTGTCGTTGGTAACTGGGCCAACATGGCCACAACTCGTAACGTATAACTATAAGTGGGAAAGAACTGTATCAGTGAACCATCATTCTTAAAACATCAATGCATATGGGCCGTCAAGGCCTATGATATACTGTACAATATGAAACACTGTCTACAAAGCCTATAAGAGTATTTGACATCAATTGGGATAGGGTACCGGCTTACCCATAAGTTTGTAGCAAAGTTCTGACACGATGACTCATAGACTCGGCAGCACTGCGAATGAGGTGGAGTCTTACCGATCCTTAGTTGAATGCTAACCTCGTCTACTATGAGGGCTTATCAAACTAATTGTCTATACATGCAGGCATGAATGAAGCATCCCCAGGAAAAAAGGGACGTCAGGATAAATAATGTACCGAGTATGTAAGGAATGAAAATCAGTAAATAATAGACATGAGAGAAACATGGATTAAAAGACTCGACATGTAAGTCTGGATAACTATGTAAGTCATAAAATACTTATAGTGTCATGAATATGCATATGAATGTCATGTCGTGCATAGGTACATGTGTTCATAACATCAACAAGCCTCTGAGGACATCCCACCATATCATCTCGGCCACTGTGGGCAAAATCATCAACGTATACCAGCTGATCAGGTGGTGGTATATATAATGTCGTAACCTTTTTCCATATCTGATATACATATAATATACATATATACGCGTATATAACCCCATCTCATCATGAGTCAATGTACATGTATAAATGAATGCAATGCATGAGAAGCACGTCAATAAAATCTCTCGGAGTGTAATACGACAATTATGCCTTTGAGTAATATCATGAAGTAAACATTTTCAACTTTCGTATTTTCTGAGACCCATGAACAGAAGATAGAATAATAGGATACGTGGGGAATCAAGAACATAAGCATCTCTAGCATTTCTATGAATAGAGTCATTTATGGAAGTTATGCATTTTCTCGTTTTATTTGTAATGTATAGATCATGCCAAAAGGAAAGAAGGGATAGCCTTAACATACCTGAACCGATTCTCTTGACAATCCTTCTAACACACATCAATTGTGACAACACGTAATGGCGGATCGAAGTAGGAAAACATCCGTATGATGTTCGTGAGAAAGATTGCACCGTACTCCTTTAGAATTGCAAAAGCTCGTTGCTAATTTTCTAAAAAGCCTCGTATGAAGTGAAGTAACTTACGTTACTATTTTATATGATCTTGGATAAAATTTTCTTGGTGAAGTTTTCCATCCGTAATTAGCATGCCTAAAATCCAATCTAATGAGATAAGAAGTTTCTTTAAATAGTAGGTTTGTGGGCCCCACTTCGTGTGGTTACTTAGCCACATAAACCTCTAATTTTTCCACCTTACCATACAACTTAAGAGTCACTAATATGGGTGTAGGTTTGCTGCCACGTTTTTGGCTTGATTAAGAAGATCATTTGATGCCAAGTTTCTATATCCCAAGTGGATGATGTCCCCTAAACAAATATCACTTAAACATTTCACCAAATATATATTTTTTTTCGATTTCTACATTTTCCTCTAAAATTAATAATTAACCCCTTCCCAACATAATTATGAATTATCTCAAAATGACAAACTTCGACGAAATTCATTTTCTTCGATTTGCTTAACCCCTCACCTTCACGAATTTACTCATCACTTGTTTGAAATAGCACAATGCTTATAATTTCAAAATAATATCATCCTCAAACTTACGTCGATTAACTTGTGACGAAACTTTAACATATAAAAATGCGGGATGTAACATCTTATTTCCTAGCTTATATCAATTTACTTATGGAGTACTTTCACATACGGAAACATGGGGTGTAACATCATTCCCCCCTTTAGAACATTCTTCCTCGAATGTTGACTGATGCACTTATCATTCTCATTCTCGAATGTTGGTTAAAATTTTTACGTGTCCTTACATCCTCCCCCACTTAAGATCATTCATCCTCGAATGAGGTTCAAGGTTCACTTAACACAGTTTCAGTCATGCCACACACCATCCGGCTCAAATTTTCCTTACTTTCTAACTTTCTAAAAATTTTGCCAGAGTTTCCTTTGTGTTTAGGCCTATCCACCTCCCAGAAAGCCCCCAAAACACACCTTAGCAACATATATAGAATTAAATGACACAACATAATGCAAAATAACACCAACCAAAGCCTCATGGGGGACATACAGCTAGAAATGAGTGTCTTTATATTAGCCGAACAAGCGATACAAACTTTAGGGGAAACTACTTCATAAAACTATTACATGGATATTCAAACAAATGAGGGTACTTTTCTTTCATTTCATTCTCGGCTTTCCAAGTAGCTTCTTCGGCTTATTGGTTTCTCCATAACACCTTCACGGATGCAATTTCTTTGTTTCTCAATTTCCGGACCTGCCTATCAAGAATAGCAACCAGAATTTCTTCATATGAAAATTGTTCACTAACCTCGATGGTCTCAACCGGCACAATAGCGGACGGATCTCCAACTACCTTCTTCAACATGGACACATGGAATACCGGGTGTACTAATGACATCTCAGGTGGTAGTTCAAGCTTGTACGCCACCTGACCTATCCTTTGAATGATTTTATACGGCTGGACATATCTCGGACTTAATTTCCCTTTCTTTCCAAACCGCATGATCCCCTTCACGGGAGATTTCTTCAAGAAGACCCAATCATCTTCTTTGAACTCTAAGTCTCTGCGACGAACATCCGAGTAGGATCTTTGACCACTCTGAGCAGTTTGTAACCGCTCTTTTATGATCTTAACCTTTTCTGTAGCCTGATGCACAAGGTCAGGTTCTATTAGTTCAGCTTCTCTAACCTTGAACCACCCAATCGGCAATCTACATCTTCTACCATACAAGGCCTCAAATGGCGCCATCTGAATACTGGCATGAAAGATGTTATTATAAGCAAATTCTATGAGCGGCAAATGATCATCCCAGCTACCCTTAAAGTCAAGCATACAAGCACGCAACATGTCCTCAAGCGTCTGAATAGTCAGCTCAGCTTGCCCGTCAGTCTGTGGATGGAAAGTCATTTGAAGATTTACCTGCGTACCCAAACCTTGCTGAAACCTCTTCCAGAAATTAGCTGTGAATTGGGCCCCTCAATCGGAAATGATGGAAACCGGAGTGCCATGAAGCCTGACTATTTCATTGATATACAACTGAGCATATTGTTCCGCAGTGTAGGTGGATTTAACAGGAAAAAAGTGAGTTGATTCTGTGAGTCGATCCACGATCACCCAAATTCAGTCAAACCTACGCGGCGTGCGTGGTAACCCTGCCACAAAATCCATGTTGATCATTTCCCATTTCCACATTGGAATTTCTATATTCTGAGTTAACCCATCAGGCCTTTGATGCTCGGTCTTCACTTGTTGATGGTTTGAACATTTTGCCACAAAGTCCGCCACACCCCTCTTTATGTCATTCCACCAGTAAACTTCCTTGAGATCATGATACATTTTTGTAGAACCTGGGTGCACGGAATATCTAGAAGTTTGACATTCTGCCATGATTCTTTCCCGAAGACCATCTACGTTTGGAACACATAGTCGCCCTTGGCACCGTAATGTACCGTCATCCACGCCAAAAGAAAAGGCCGTAGTCTTGTGTTTATGAATCCCCTCCTTCAGCTGTACCAACACTGGATCATTGTATTGCTTCTCCTTGACCTCCGTCACAAGC
>AWOL01S0003518.1:130756-184617 GCA_000715115.1 Nicotiana otophora
CCCTTCATTAGAGTCCGCAAAACCAACTCCTAAACTGGCCAACTGGTGAACCTCCCGAGCCAAGGGCCTTTGACATGCCTCCAAGTCAGCCAAACTACCCATAGACTTCCGACTAAGAGCATCCGCCACCACATTAGCTTTCCCCGGATGATATAAAATGTTGATGTCATAATCTTTGAGCAATTCAAGCCACCTTCTCTGCCTTAAGTTCAATTCCTTCTGTTTGAAGATGTATTGAAGACTCTTGTGGTCCGTGAATACATCTATATGGACTCCATACAAATAATGACGCCAAATGTGTTAATGCAAAAACCACCACTGCAAGCTCTAAGTCATGAGTTGGATAGTTCTTTTCATGATTCTTAAGTTGCCTTGAAGCAAATGCTATAACCTTACCATGTTGCATTAATAAATACCCAATATCGATCCTTGAAGCATCGCAATACACCACAAACCCGTCGATACCCTCTGGCAGGGTCAATACCGGCGCCGAAGTCAATCTAGATTTCAATTCCTGGAAACTCCTTTCGCAAGCATCGGACCACGGGAACTTAACCGCCTTCTGCGTCAATTTATTCAATGGAGAGGCAAGAGTGGAGAACCCCCCCATGAACCTCCTATAATACCCGGCCAAACCCAAGAAACTGCGAATCTCTGTTGGAGTAGTAGGTCTAGGCCAATCGTTCACCGCTACAATCTTTTGAGGATCAACCTTAATTCCTTCTCCAGAGACGACATGACCCAGGAATGTAATAGATTCAAGCCAAAATTCACATTTTTGGAACTTTGCATACAATTGGTGTTGATGAAGAGTTTGCAGAACTGCCCTGAGGTGATCGGCGTGATCCTCTCGACTTCGTGAATACACAAGGATGTCGTCAATGAATACTATCACAAAGGAGTCGAGGAACAACTTGAAGACTCGATTCATAAGATCCATGAAAGCTGCCAGGGCATTGGTTAGCCCGAAAGACATTACCAAAAATTCAAAGTGCCCATACCGAGTTCTGAAAGCTGTTTTCGGAATATCCTGCTCCCTTACATTCAATTGATGGTACCTGGACCGCAAATCAATTTTGGATAAGAACTTAGCACCTTGTAATTGATCAAACAAATCATCTATTCTAGGAAATGGGTATTTGTTTTTGATTGTGACTTTGTTGAGTTGTCAGTAATCAATACACATCAGCAGTGATCTATCTTTCTTCCTGACAAAGAGAACCGGTGCGCCCCAATGCGACACACTCGGTCGGATGAAACCTTTCCCTAGCAAATCCTTTAGTTGTTCCTTTTGTTCTTTTTAATATGCCGGCGCCATTCTATAGGGTGGAATGGATATAGGCTGCGTGCCCAGCATCACATCAATCCCAAAATCAATCTCCCTATCTGGAGGAATTCCAGGGAGCTCATCCGGAAATACATCGAGGAATTCATTCACAATTGGTATAGATTCAAGGGTAGGCACCTCAGCAGTGGTGTCCGTAACTCGGACCAAATGGTAAATATAACCCTTCCTGATCATCTTTGTGGCTTTAACGTAAGAAATAAACCTACCTTTTGGCATAATATTATTCCCCTCCCACTCAACAACTCGCTCGTTAGGAAACTCAAGCCTCATGATTCTGGCTCGGAAATCGAGTTTGGCAAAACATGAATAAAGCCAATCCATTCCCATTATTACATCAAAATCAATCATCCCTAGTTCAATAAGATCGGCCATGGTATCCCGACCATGCACCATGACAACACAATCTGTATAAACCCGCGCGGCCATAATAAACTCGCCGATTCTACCCCGAAGCTCGTAGCAACATAAGGAGTAATATAGGAGAAAGAAGATCTAGGATCAATAGGGCATACACATCATGAGATTGAACGGTCAATATACCTGTGGCGACATCCGGGGAAGCCTCCGCACTCTGTCAACCACTAATAGCATAGAATCGGCTGGGTCCTCCCGAACTCTATGCACCACCCCTAGCTGCACCATGCCCTGCGGGTGCTGAAGAGCCTCGAGCTGGAGGGTGTGCTGAAGATGTGGCAGTTGCAGGACTGGATGACTGAGCTGTGCCCCTGCCAGCACCCTGACGGGATGCACGACACTCCCTTTGAATATGGCCTCTCATTCCGCATCTGTAACATACTGGCATGTCCAGGTAGCAGACTCCCGAATGCATCCTCCCACACTTTGGGCATAGGTCCCTCTACTATTACTGGAATCTCCCTCCTGATTGGCCTTGATGGTGGGACCCCCTGCTGCCCTGACTGTGCCTAAAGCGACTCCCCTGCTACTGACCGTGCCTTGATGGTGGGGCACTAGCTGAAGACTGATCATAAGACTAGGATGGCCCTCATGGTCCTCCCCGAGAAGCTGATCTCCCACCTCCGAATGAGTCCCCAAGGTTGCCCCCTGATCGGGCCCTACTACTACTTTTCCGTTCCATCCTGAGCTTTAACTTTCGAGCCTTCGTAGCTTGGGAAAATGCCACCACCCTTCCGTAGTTCATGCCAGCATTTAGAGCAACTGTGGCAGCCTCATTAATAACCAAAGGGCTAAGGCCCTGCACAAATCGACGCACTCTTGCCTCCATAGTCGGCATCATATGAACAACATATTTCGACAGGTGCACGAACTCCATGTGATACTCCCACACATTCCTACTACCATGTTTATGGGCCTCAAACTCCACAACACGGTCTGCCTAAGTCTCGACAGGCAAGAAATGGTCTATAAAGGCATCCGCGAACTCACTCCATCTCGCCGGAAGGTTCCCCTCCTCCCGGGAATCTTCCTATATTTCCATCCAAGTATATGCCACCCCTTTCAGACAATAAGAGGCCAACTCTACTCCCTCTACTTCAGTAGCACGTATAACTCGGAGAGTCATATGCATCTCATCGATGAAATCCTGAGGGTCTGCCCCGGGATCAGTACCTGTGAACACCGGAGGGTCTAACTGAAGGAACCTGTTTACCCTAGAACTAGACGAATCCTCTTGCGAGCTAAATAAGGTAGGTGCAACATTTGACCTCTGGGCCTCAGAAGCTACTAACTGAGTCAGCATCTGAATAGCTCCCCTAAGATCCCCATTAGAAATACCGGGACCAGGAGCTGGGGCTGTAGGTGGAACAGGTATATCGGGTGGAGGGATTGTGGCACCCTCCGCGGGTGTAAGAACTGGGGTAGTATGTTCCAGAGTAGATGAATCAGGCAGTGTGATAGTAGGGGAGTTATCCTCACCCCTATTATCAAGTAGGGGGTCAACAACCACTCATGGTGTGGCATTGGCTTCTTGGCCAATTCTCGCTCTCTTCTTAGGTGCCATTTACTGAAAGTTAGAACAATGCACGAGTTAGGGAAAAACAACCTCACATTCCGCTCTATCGCACGATATAGAACAACAATGAAGGGTATCATTCTTAAATGTCCAATTAGCTCCCTAATTATAGATGTGGTCGACAACACACCGATAAGAAGGGCTCTATCAGACACGGCTTCGAGACATCCTAGGACACTTTAAAACCTTAGGCTCTGATACCAAGTTTGTCATGCCCCAACCCCAGGGAGTGCGACCGGCGCTCAACCGAGTGAACCCGATCGAGCAAGCCTAGTAAACCTTTTCTACCTGACTCATTCATGATCAAAAAATGGAATGTGTCACCATTTGTAAAACNTCATGCCCCAACCCCAGGGAGTGCGACCGGCGCTCAACCGAGTGAACCAGGTCAAGCAAGCCTAGTAAACCGTTTCTACCCGACTCATTCACGATCCAAAAAGGGAATGCGTCACCATTTGTAAAACAGGGGAGAGATCAGTTATATATGTGTATAAACGTTGCTAGTTCATTTTGTTTTATTTTATGCATTGTGCCATAGTTAAATTTCCAAAATACAACTCGGTCCAAGGTCCACTCCAACATACATACATGATCCACATAAACGTCTACGGAGCCTCTAAGGGTACACAAGAGAAACATGACAATGCCGGCAACATGAGACTATACCTCAAAATATAAAAACTTATACAGAATAAGGACTACATGGCCTCTGGGAAAAATGAGGCACACCAAAACTGCTGTGAGGAGAGAAAGAGAGCACCACTATCTGCGATCGGCACTATCTGTGATGGAACTGCCTACATCCATTCAAAGATGTAGTGCCCCGGGCAAAAGAGATGTTAGTACTGTCGAATAGTACTAGTATGTAAGGCAAAAACTAATCTTAGTAGAATGAACAATGAAACAAAGAGACGGCAGTCATAATAATCAATAAGTACTACATAGAAATACAAAGAAAACACCAAGTAAGGATCACGTAGTTTCCAATTCAATCTTTCCATCTTTTTAGATTAATAATCTTTAGTGCCAAACCACAACTCACAATGCCACCGTGTTTTTACACGGAGTCCGGTACCGATCGGCTAAGCCATCTCACTTGAGACATAACCTCTTTCAACTGTCCACTCAATTCACATTTCTTTCCCATCTTCATTACATGGCACAAACAACCTCATTTATTAAGTAGTTCTTGGCACTTGGGCACATTTTACAATTCAAGTCTTTCCCTTTTTATTTGTTCAAATAACAACGTCATTCATGTCGATAAGTACCATCACATAAGGCATTTCACACATAAGGGAAGGAGCTTGCAAAATCACAGTCACGTTCTCAAATAGTATGATGACATGGTAAACATCTAAAACAATTAGGAAACATGAATCTTCCAACCCAACACACTAAGGCAAACAATTCTAGTATGATCAAGTTGGAACTTACACCAAATATTCGGACACCAGGAGTTTGATTCTAGGAAGAAGAGAGTTAGCCATACATACCTCAATTGCGCTTCTTCAAACTCTACAATTATCCGGAACCCTTAGCAACCTCAATCTATTTTAGCAATATACAAATTGAACCCAGAATTAGGAATATATTCATGGTTCTAGTTCCCTTTTCCACACTATTTTTACCACACATGCATGCAAGATAAACAACCCACATACCCATGGACCATCTTATTAATTACTCATTTTCAGTGTAAGTTTCAAAAATTTAGGGCTAGGGTATAGATTCTTACCTCTAGGATGGAGGCCTAGATTGCTTTACTCGATAATCTTCAAATTTTCAAGCAAGAATTGAATAATAATTTATGAGGGTTACTTTCGCACTCTAAGGCTCCCTCTCTCACTCTATAGTGTCAGAAAATGAGCTCAAAATAGACTAAAGGGGGTGTTTTATTGGAATGGGGGTCAGGTTTTTAATTAAGTAAATGGGTGCCCCGACATAGGTATTCGGTAGCATATGCAACCACATAATGGTTATGCGGTCTGCAAAGTGACCGCAAAAATGGCCCTTAGGGGCCTGAACTTATGGCTCAGGTATGCGACCAGTATGCGGTCCGCATACTCATTCTGTGGTCGCATAATGCAGCGCAGAACTCTCTCCACAAAACCCCAAGAGGGATTATGCGATCAACATGCAGTCCACATAGTGGTTATGCGGTCGCATTATCAACCGCAAAGTTGATCTCAAACTGGCCAATGTACTGCTTCACTCGGCGGCCATTATACGGTCTGCAGAGTGATTATGCGGCTGCATAATGGGCCGCAAAAATGCGTTCTTCTGCGAAATATTTTCCTCTCAGTCCGTAGGGTACTATAATAATGCAGGAATCTAACTTGGCACCACGGAACCCCGAGTTTTTGGTTAAACATTATACGGGTCCTTACAGTTGAAGGTAACTTCATAATGCTTATTCTCTCTTCCTGAATTGTAAATAATGATCATCTTCATTAGCTGGGAGCCTTGCACCCTTTTTCAGCTTGCTTCTTTTACTTGTTGAAACTTGTATCTACCTCCTGAATCTCTAATTGGTTTTCACCATATGGGTAGATATTCTTGCCTTAAGGCTCCTTATCAATAAGCTTACACATTTTAGTACACACATGATCTGCTGACAACCTCACATTTACTCATCATAAGCATGATGCAAAATCGAGTTCCTCTGACTCAACTCTTTCACACCTATATCTCTTACCAACCGTCTTTCTGGATGTAGGTATCGTTGTATTACTAATAAGATAGAGTTTAGGAAATCGAGTTCTTATAAATGAGCTCTACCACATGATCTAGAGTAAGAAGAAAGAGTGACAGTCCTAAATGCGCTATAGCCTCCTGCTTATAAGTGTGGTGCATAACACACCCATAAACAAGACTCTACTAGACACGGCTTGTAGGCTCCCTAGGACAGAACTACTATGATACCACCTCTGTCACGACCCAAAACGATGGGCCACGATGGGCACCCGATGCCTTACTCAACCGAGTACCAACGCAGCATATCTTTCTTGTCGTACTGTCATTAGTAACTGGGCCAACATTGCCACAACTCGTAATGTATAACTATAAGTGGGAAAGCACTGTATCAATGAACTATCCTTCTTAAAACATGAATACATATGGGCCGTCAAGGCCTCTACTATACTGTACAATATTAACCACTGTCTACAAAGCCTCTAAGAGTATTTGACAGCAACTGGGGCAGGGTACTAGCCTATCCATAAGTCTGTAGAAACATTCTGACATGATGACTCATAGACTCGGTTGCACTCCGAATGAGGTGGAGTCTTACCGATCCTTAGCTAAATGCTAACCTCGTCTACTATGAGGGCTCGTTAAACTGATTGTCTATACCTGCAGACATGAATGCAGCATTCCCAGACAAAAAGGGACGTCAGTACAAATAATGTACCGAGTATGTAAGGAATAGAAATCAGTAAATAATAAACATGAGAGAAACATGGAGTAAAAGCCACGACATGTAAGTCTGGATAACTCTGTAAATCATGAAATACTTATAGTGTCATGCATATGCATATGAATGTCATGTCGTGCATAGGTACATGTGTTCATAACATCATTAAGCCTCTAAGGGCATCCCATCATATCATCTCAGCCACTGTGGGCAAAATCATCAATGTATACCATCTGATCAGGTGTGGTGCGTATATAACGCCATAACCTTTTCCCATATCCCTTATACATATAATATACATATATACGCGTATATAACACCATCTGGTCATGGGTCAATGTACTTGTATAAATGAATGCAATGCATGAGAAGTACGTCAATAAAATCTCTCGGAGTGTCATACGACAATTATGCCTTTGAGTAATATCATGGAGTAAACTTTTTCAACTTACGTAGTTTTTGAGACCCATGAACAGAAGATAGAATAATAGGACACGTGGGGAATCAAGAACATAAGCATCTCTAGCATTTCTATGAATAGAGTCATTTATGAAAGTTGTGCATTTTCTCGTTTCATTTGTATTGTATAGATCATGCTAAAAGGAAAGAAGGGATAGCCTTAACATACCTAAACCAATTCTCTTGACAATCCTTCTTACACATGTCAATTGCGACAACATGTAACAACGGATAAAAGTAGGGAAAAATCCGTATGATGTTCTTGAGAAAGATTTCACCATACTTCATTAGAATCGCAAAATCCCA
Source organism: Nicotiana otophora (assembly GCA_000715115.1). NCBI lineage: Eukaryota > Viridiplantae > Streptophyta > Magnoliopsida > Solanales > Solanaceae > Nicotiana > Nicotiana otophora. The sequence goes on from AWOL01S0003518.1 coordinate 138,275, forward strand.
TTGCTAATTATCTAAGAAGTCTCGTATGAATTGAAGTAACTTACGTTACTATCTTATATGATCTTGGATGAAATTTTCTTGGTGAAGTTTTCCATCCTTAATTAGCAAGCCTAACATCCAATCTAATGAAATAAGAAGTTTCTTTAAATAGTAGGTTGTGGGACCCACTTCATGTGGTGACTTAGCCACATAAACCTCTAATTTTGCTACCTTACCATACCACTTAAGAGTCACTAATATGGGTGTAGGTTTGCTGCCACGTTTTTGGCTTGATTAAGAAGATCATTTGCTGGCAAGTTTATATATCCCAAGTGGATGATGTCCCCTAAAAAAAATCTCTCTTAAATATTTCACCAAATATATATATTTTTTCAATTTCTACAATTTCCACTAAAATTAATAATTAACCCCTTTCCAACAAATTTATATATTGTCTCAAAATGACAAACTTCGACGAAATTCATTTTCTTCGATTTGCTTACCCCCTCACCTTCACGAATTTACTCATCACTTATTTGAAATAGCATAATGATTATAATCTCAAAATAACATCATCCCCGAACTTACGTCGATTAACTTACGATGAAACTTTAACATATAAAAATGCAGGATGTAACATCTCATTTCCGAGCTTATATCAATTTACTTATGGCGTACTTTCACGTACGGAAACATGGGGTGTAACATAATGTCTTTGGGGCTAAATATTGCCCCTCCAGCTTTCATGGATCTTATGAACCGAGTTTGCAAGCCGTTCCTCGACTCGTTTGTGATAGTGTTTATTGATGATATCCTTGTATATTCACGAAGTTGAGAGGACCATGCCGATCACCTCAGGGCACCTCTACAGACTCTACGTCAGCACCAGATGTATACAAAGTTTATGAAATTTGAATTGTGGCTTGAATCTGTCACATTCTTGGGTTATGTCATCTCCAGAGAAGGAATTAAGGTTGATCCTTAGAAGATTGCAGCTCTGAACAATTGGCCTAGACCTACAACTCCAATAGAGATTCACAAATATTTGGGCTTAGCCGTGTATTACAGGAAATTTGTGGAGGGGTTCTCCACTCTTGCCTCTCTGTTGACTAAACTAACGCAGAAGACAACTAAGTTCAGATGCTTGTGAAAGGAGCTTCCAAGAGCTGAAATCAAGATTGACTACGACATCTGTGTTGACCGTACCAGAAGGGTACATATGGGTTTGTGGTATATTGTGATGCTTCAAGAATCGGAATTGGGTGTGTATTAATGCAACATGGCAAGGTGATAGCTTATGCTTCTAGGCAACTCAAGAATCATGAAAAGAACCATACAACACATAACTTAGTGCTTGCGGCGGTGGTATTTGCCTTGAAGATATGGCGTCATTATCTGTATGGCATCCATGTGGATATATTCATGGACCATAAAAGCCTTCAATATATTTTCATGCAGAAAGAATTGAATATGAGGCAGAGAAGATGGCTTGAGTTACTCAAGAATTATGACATCGATGTTCTGTATCATCCAGGGAAGGCTAATATTGTAGCGGATGCTCTTAGCCAGAAACCTATTTGTAGTTTGGCTCACTTGGAGGTATATCAAAGGCCGTTGGCCAAGGAGGTTCATCGGTTGGCTAGTTTGGGAGTTCGTCTTGCGGTTTCTAGTGAAGGAGGAGTGATTGTGCAAAATAGGGTTGAATCATCGCTTGTTGTGGAAGTCAAGAAAAAATAATACAACGACCCATTGTTGGTACAATTGAATGAAGGGATTCACAAACATAATACTTTGGCTTTCTCTCTTGGCATGGATGACGGTACGCTAAGGTACCAAGGGCGACTATATGTTCCAAATGTGGATGGTCTCTGGGAAGAATCATGGCTGAGGCTCACACTTCTAGGTATTCTGTGCACTCGGGATCCACAAAGATGTACCATTATCTTAATGAAGTCTACTAGTTGAAAGATATGAAGAGGAATGTAGCGGACTTTCTGGCAAGATGTCCAAACTGTCAGCAAGTAGAGGGCGAGCATTAAACTATAGAGATTCGTATACTATTTTGGGAATGTTGAACTAAACTTGTTGTAATTGTACCAGATGTTCCACTTTAACTATGAATGTATAGTGTATTGTTTTGGAGATTTGTTAATGACATAACTAATGGAAATGAACTGGTGTTATTCACATAATCTCTCACTGTCTATTTAATGAAATGTATTAATCTCTTTATTCATGAGTGAGTTGGGTCGACGGCATTGTGCAGGCTTGCTTGATCGAGGTAACCTTCTTGATCGCCGGTCATGCTCCCCAAGGTCGGGGCGTGACACCGACCTTATCTCTCCAATTTGCTTCTCCAGTTTCCTGTATATAGACGGAGGCATTTAATTAATTGAGGCACCAGAGTCACATAAGGAGTTTTCAAAATTAATAGTTCCTAAAGATCAAGGTATAGTAAAACACCCTGGATATTCACACTTTTATGGGAGTGTATTTTGAAATATCGCGCAGAAATGCTCTGTGAGCTTGACAACTTAGGTCTCGTCTATTTTCCTCTTCTTCGTAAGGATCTATTTCAAGAATTTGGCATAAGTAGACATCTGTGAGAGCACTTCTCTGAATGGTAAGTTCACATGAACCTGTTAAGGCTCGACACTCATGAGTAGGGTGTCCTCTTCCACATATATCACAAGCTGCGTGAGGCTCAATTTCTATCGTGGCTAAGGTCAACTTTCGTATTTCTTTAGACATAACATCAAGTTGTACCTGCACGGATATATTAGCATTAACTTGGTGAACACTAGTTGATTTTCTTCATTCAGCACTCTTAGAGGGCCACTAATTGGAATCTTCAGATAACTCATCAAGAATTGTAAGTATCTCCTCTAGAGTCTTCATCATCAAAGGGCCTCCAAATTCATTGCTCAATATTCTATGCGAGGCCAGCGTCAATCCTTCCCAAAAGTCCTGGAGTTGCATCCAGAGTTCAATTCCGCTATATTGATAATTTCTAACTATCTCCTTAAACCTCTCCCTTGCTTTAAAAATCGTTTCAGTCTCTTTCTATCAGAAGTTATGGATTTCTCCTCTAATATTGCCCGTCTAAGCTGAGGGTATATTTATCAAGCAATGTTCTAGTCATCTCCTCCCAAGTTCTAATCGATCCACTAGGCAAGCTTCGAAGCCACTCCTTCGCATTATCTTTATGTGAAAAGGGAAATGCCCTTCAGTACACTGCATCTTGTGACATCCCATTGTATTGAAAGGTGTTCACAATCTCGTTGAAGTATATTAGATGTATGTTTGGATTTTCGTTCATCAACCCTCTGAAGAAAACAATTCTGAATGGTTTGAAGCAACCCTTTCTTCAACTCAAAATATTTAGTTGCAATTAGAGGCGGTTTAGCACTTGATAATCCTTGATTGTAGACCGGTCTAGCATAATTGCCAAGTGGTCTCCCAGACATGTGAGCTATATTTCCGAACTGGTCTGTAGCCAAGGGTTGATGTTGATTAATTCTATGACCCCTCTATTCTTGATAGACATTCTCTGCATCTCTAATAGTTGCTTCCTCAGTATCCCGTGCATCTTTTTTTTGTTGTTGGGCTACCTCTCTTGCATCCAAATCTACATTATCATCACCGTTTACGGACATATTTTCTAGGTTTGAGGGTTTCCCAACCTTTTCTAACTTCTCGGTGAGATCGTTTTCCTCCCTCAATTGTCGCAGTTGTGTTTCTAACTGTGGCTAGTATGGTAGCACTTCTTTTGCAGATGCTCGATTCATGCACCAATCTTAACATGCAACTTGCGCACAGCCAATGAACACCAACCGTAAAAAGGGAAAAATAAAATAAAAAGAAAAAATTAATAAATTAGTACTACAAACTATTTCAAACACTATTGATTGCCAATCCCCAGCAATGGCACAAAATTTGACGAGTGAAAAACATGCATAAATTATGCTCGCTAATCAAAGATAGTATAGTATAATATCATATCCACAGGGATTGGATTTAAATAGTATTCTCATAGTTTCTAGCTTGATTGCTATCCACGAGAATCAACAGTTGAGATTTATAGTATTAATAACTAAAATTAACTTAGAATCTAAACCTATTGACTAGTGACTATCGTGCTAAGGGATAAGCAAATAAGGTTATTAGTGGGAGAAGATAGGGGTTTGACAGAATAGGTGCAATATAATTGTCCTGGACCTAACTCTAGAGATTTCACATCTAATTTTCAAGTGAGCATCTCGAATTTACTCAATTATTAGTTTAAGCGCTCAGCAAAAACTCCTCTTTCAATTAAGTCTTGACCTCACAAAATGAACCAATTTAAGCACGTGCAGATATACGGGAATGCGTAGTGGGTTGGTATTTAGGAAAACCTCTTTCGATTATTCTCCTCACTAGGTTTAATCAATGATTCAACTAGCCCATTATATTACTTAGAAGAATCTATCAACTCAACCAACAATATAATGCAACGATATCACAAGTTATTCCTCTCTCGATTACATGAAATAGTGAATATAGATGCAACAATTAAATATTCCAAAACGATTCAATACAAAAAACTAGAGTTATAATCCACAAACATTCAATATACCAAATCTATCAAACCTAGAGGGAACTACCCCATAGACATGGAGAAATTCATCACAAATATAATTAAAGTATAGGAAAGCATAAATTCGATCCAAACTCGGGTCTTGAGTGAGGAAGTAATTATGAAATTCTCGTGCTTGTGTTCTTCCAACTTATACTTAGAGTCCTTAGGTCTAATGTATGTCAAAAGTCAAAAATATAATGTTTTTCCATGTATTTAGACGAAGTAGGGTCTGGCCCAGATGAAATCACCCTTTCCTAGCCGAAATAGGAAAATAACTCTGTAAAAATTGCACAGTCATGCGGCGCGCCATATGGCGCATTAGTGGGACTTATCAGGAAACATGCAAATTTCAACAGGCTGCAAAATCACACTGCTGCGGCGCACCACGTGCCGCCCCACATGCCGCGGCAGCACAATTACTCATAGTGTTGCTTTTTTCTTGATTTGTGATGTGCAGACGTTATCCTCGAGCCCCGAACACGATCCCGGCTTAATCCCTTGGGCTTTTACTAAGACTTCGAATCTCCAAAAAAGCTTGAATTAGCTCCACCACTTCTACATAACTCAGAATCATTCCTACAAGGCATAAAACACACAATAAGTGTAAAACGCTACCAATTAAAGCTCAACACAAGTAAAGTGCAGTGAATTAGAGTGCAGTAAGCGACTAAAACACGTAATTATAGCCTACCATCAACTCCCCACACTTAAACCATTTCTCGTCCTCGAGCAATCAAATAACACTTTATAAAGACATGACATTTTTAAACAACTCTCCTAACTCATCATACCAAGAATATTTAAAATAGATTAAGCACAATACCGTAACATCCTCGCCTCAATATTTGACTCAAAAGCACCACATATTTTTCACTACCCGCTCACTTACTCTAACACAGAGGTCAACAACATTACCTTTCCTTCGTGAATCAAGTGCCCTCACACAACAATACAGAGTAGTTCCACACACAATAAAATTAAGAACAATTAGGAATTCAATATAGAAAGAATTCACTCACTCTCAAAAACAACATTCATATGCCACAAAATACGTACCATAGGCTTGCCCATAGTGTACTACTCTACTAATTGAGCTCATTCAGTCAAGGATCAAGTAGGACTTTATTTGGTTGTAATGTAGGCTGCAGAATGGGTAGGATACATTTGGATATAGGAGTGACTACAGTTAACCGTTCAAAACCCCACACTTATGTCAAACCATAACTCCACATTTACATGAATATGCATCAACTCCCGACTTCTTTAAGCATGAATACATCAAACATTACCACTATCAAGGAATAATTTTAACAACAATACAACTACTTTTCTTTTTTACTTTTTTGTTTCAATTCAAGTGGCTCTTACTTTTTTCGAAATAATGCACCTTTATACTTATTTCAATAGTTCCACTCAAAAGCCAAACCACCACCCCACTCGTTAACTTTTAAAAAGTTCATAAAATATTCAAGTGCTCGCGAGAGGTAAAAGGTTCTAATAGATAGTCAATTCAAACAAATGGGTAAGGCTTGTAATGTGGTTGTAAACGAAACAAGATTATAGTCTCAAAGGGGTTGACTAAGATAGCTAAATATTAGTTGGGTAAAAGAATATAACTGGCTCAACAAAGAAACGTCTATATCACTTCCAAGACTGAATAAGACTACCATTTCGCTTTGCAAACACACAAGAAAAGTTCTAAACATCAAACGCAATGCACAGAACAACACAAAATCTCACACACACATGGCATATAACTTACCCAGAATTGGACTATCAAGACACTATAGTCAAAGCAGTAAAGCTAAGTTAAGATCATACAATTCAAGGTACTTATACAAGAGTCAAAAACTGAGCCTAAACGTCACAACTAAAGAACTTACTATTCTCAAGGTGTAATAAAGTTAAGAGATATTGCCTTTATTTTGACATCACAGTGCAAAGAACCACGGCACAAAGATATTGCCTTCAAGGTGTAACTACTCCTAGTTCAAATAAAACCTTGGAAAAGAACCACGACACAAAGAAAACCCAAGGTGGGACATGGTACACTACCTAACAAAAGAAATTCTTGTTGTATTTTTCCTTCGACTTTAATCCCTCAAGCAACAGGTCGATGATATCCATCCTCGTGAAAAATCGAAAACTTCAAAACAAAATTCTAAATTTTTTCTATCTCTTACTCCTACAACTATAGTTATACATACTTACAAATATCCCCCACCCCTCACTTTAAGTTGTGTCATGTGCTCATGGCACACAGTTTAAAAGCATAAGGTAAAGGAAACTTTCCCGAATATCTAGTCAGGGTCTGAGTCGAAGTAGGCTTCATTCCTCGCGCCCGAACTAATGCACGCATTCATGCGGATAGCTTCTTCTCGGCCTTTTTTAGATATACCCCACACTTATCTTTCTTGCTCACCACAGCCTTCTCTTTCGAGCCTTTACTTCCTACTCGACACTCGCAGCTGGTTTATCCTTTTGTGCCCCTATTGTTACATCCATCTTAAACGTCACAGTCTCCTCACCCACTCTAAGCATAAGTTTTCTCTCGCGTATATCTAATGTAGCTCTACCTGTCGCTAAGAATGGACTTCCTATAAAGAGGGGGACCTCCTTGTTTTCCTCCATATTTACCACTATAAAATCCACAAAAAATACAAACTTATCCGCCCGAACTAACTCATCTTCCACTATCCCCTAGGGTATTATTGTAGTTTGGTCTGCCAGCTACAAAGATATAGGTGCAGACCTTATCTCTCCAATCTTCTTCTCAAGTTTCCTGTAGATATATAGAGGCATTAAATTAATTGAGGCACCGAAATAGCATAAGCATTTATCAAAATTAGTAGTTCCGAAAGAGGAAGGTATAGTAAAACTCCCTGGATCTCCATACTTTTGTGTTCGTTTATTTTGCAATATCGCGCTGCAATGCTCTGTGAGCTAGACAAATGAAGTCTCCTCTATTTTGCACTTCTTCGTAAGGATCGCTTTCATGAATTTGGCATAAGCGGGCATCTGTGAGAACACTCTGTGAATGATAAGTTCACATGAACCAATTTCAGCACATTCAGAAATCTCTAAAACTTCTTGTCAAGCTATTCTTTACTTTGATTTTGAGGGAAAGGCAGAGCAGGCATATGTTTGCTCTCCTCATGGTCCTTTCTTCTCGAGTTTTCTTCCTTCTTCTTTTTCTCAGCTTTTATCTGGCCATTCTTCTTCTTACCAACATTACTCTTCATCTACTGCCCGTTTTCTATTTCAAATCTCACATCATTTTCGATTGGGGTGAGATCTTTCAACCCTTGCCCACTTCCCAAAGTTACAACATTCAATGTTTCTTTGGGATTTCTTTCCGTATCCGCATGGAGAGTTCCTTGAATCCTCTCAGGCAATAGAGTAGCTACCTGCACAACCTAACTTTCCAGGTTCCGAAAACTTGTGCCCAGTTCTTTGATAGCTACTCCATGTTCCCGTATAGATGAGCTATGAGTTTCAAGCCTCTCATCTGTCTTGATAATAAAATCCTTCATTACATCTTCCATACTAAACTGATTGGAATGTGGAAACTGATATTGCTGCCTCTGTTGATTTTGGAAGACTGGAGCTCCTTGTCCCTAGGCACTGGGGTTGTTCTGTTGCCATTTATTCGAAGTTCCCCCGGGTGAACTCCATAAAAATCTGGGGTGCCTCTGACCCATTGCATTAAAACCATAATCTCCCACAACATTCACTTCCTCATTTAAGGCTTGACACTCATGAGTAGGGTTTCATGTTCCCCATATATCCCAAGCTGTGTGAGGCTCATTTTGTATCCCGACTAAGGTCACCTTTCGTATTTCTTTAGTCATAGCATCAGGTTGTACCTGCACAGATGTATTAGCATCAACTTGGTGAACACCAATTGATTTTCTTCTTTCATCATTCTCAGAGGGCCACTGATTGGAATCTTCAAATAACTCATCATCTAACTATCTCCTTAAACCTCTCCCAATCTTCAAAAACTATTTCAATCTCTTTCTGGCAGAAGTTATGGATTTCTCTTCTAATTTTGCCTGTCTTAGCTGAGGAGAAATATTTATCAAGCAATATTCTGGTCATCTCCTTCACATCATCTTTAAGTAAAAAGGGGAATGCCCTTAAGTACACTGTATCTTGTGACACCCCATTGTATTGAAAGGTCTTCATAATCTCCTCGAAGTCCATTAGATGTGTATTTGGATTTTCGTTCATCTTTCCTATGAAGACACAATAATTCGGAATGGTTTGAAGCAACCCTTGCTTCCACACAAAATTGTTTGCTGCTATTGGAGGTGGTCTAACGCTTGATAAACCTTGATTGTAGACCGGTCTAGCATAATTGCCAAATGGTCTCCCGGGCATGGGAGCTATATTTCCAAACTGGTCTGCAGCCAAAGGTTGATGTTGATTAATTATGTGACCCCTCTCTTCTTCATAGACATTCTATGCAGCTCTAATAGTTGCTTCCTCAGCATCCCGTGCACCTTTTTATCATTGTTGGGTTGCCTCTCTTGCAGCCAAATCTAGATAATCATCACCATTTCCGGCCATAGTTTCTTGGGTTGAGGGTTGCCCAACCTTTTCTAACTTCTCTGTGAGATCTCTTTCCTTCCTCAGTTGTCGTAGTTTTGTTTCTAACTTTGGCTCATATGGTAGCACTTCTTTCGCCTAAACTCTTGTCAAGCACCAATCTTAACTTGTAACCTGCACACAACCAACAAACACCAACCCTAAAAAGGGAAATAAAATAAAAAGAAAAAACTCCTGAATTAGAACTACAAACTATTTCAAATGGTATTGATTGCCAATCCCCGACAATGGCGCCAAAATTTGATGAGCGCAAAGCACACACTTAAATTATGCTCGTTAATCAAATATAGTATAATATAATATCGTATCCATATAGATTTTATTTAAATACTATTCTCGTAATTTCTAGCTTGATTGCTATCTAGGAGAATCAACAATTGAGATTTATAGGATTAGTAACTAAAATTAACTAAGAATCTAAAGCTATTGACTAGTGACTATCAAGACAAGGGATAAGCAAATAAGGTTATCAGTGGGAGAAGATATGGTTTTGATAGGATAGGTGCAAGATAATTATTCGGGATCTAACTCTTGATATTTCACTTCCAATGTTCAAGCGAGTCTCTCAGATTGTTTTAATTATTAGTTCAAACGTTCAGCAAAAACTCCTGTCTCGATTAAGTCTTAACCTCATGAGATGAATCAAATTAAGCACGTGAAGCTATGCAAGAATGCGTAGTGGAAAACCTCATTCAATTATTCTCCTAACTAGGTTTAGGCAGTGATTCAACTAGCCTTTTTCGATTACTTAGAATAATCTATGAACTAAACTAATAATATAATGCAAAGATATCACAAGTTATGCCTCTCTCGATTACATTAACTAGTGAATATAGATGCCAAAATTAAATCTTCCAAAACTATTCAATACATAAAACTATAGTTATAATCCACAAACAATCATCAATACACCAAATTCATCAAACCCTAGAGGGAACTACCCCATAGAAATGGAGAAATTCATCTCACATATAATTATAGTATAGGAAAAAATAAATTTGATCCAAGCTCGGGTCTTGAGTGAGGAAGGAATGATGAAATCCTTGTGCTTTTATTCTTCAACTCCTCCTTAGCGTCCTTAGATCTAAAGTATGTCAAAAGTCCAGAAAATAATAGTTTTCATGTATTTATACCAAGTAGGGTCGGGCCCCGACGAAATCACCCTTTCCTAGCCGAGATGGGAAAATAACGCTATAAAATTGCACAAGCGTGCCGCATGGGGCGACACGCCATGCAGGGCATTAGTGGAACTTATCAAAGAGAATGTAATTTTCATGAAGCTTCCAAAACATACTGCTGCGGCACACCATATGCCAACCTACACACCGTAGCAGTGCAAATTCCTCATAGTGTTGCTTTTGTCTTGATTTGTGCTGTCCAGACGTGATCATCTACCCCCGAACACGATCCTGACTTATTCCCTTGAGACTTTACTCAGACTTCAAAGCTCCAAATAGCTCGAATTAGCTGTACAACATCTACATAACTCGGAATAACCCCTACAAGGCATGAAACACACAATAAGTGCATAACACTACCAATTAAATCTCAACACAAGTAAAGTGAAGTGAATTATAGTGGAATAAGATACTAAAACACGTAATTATAGCCTACAATCAACACCTCACACTTTGATGAGCGTAAAACACACACTACAATATGCTTGCTAGTCGAATATAGTAATTTATAATATCGTATCCACAGGGATTGGATTTAAATAGTATTATCGTAGTTTGTAGCTAAATTGATATCCAAGATGATCAACAGCTGACGTTTATATGATTTAAAATAAAATTAACCTTAGTTGATTTAAACTAAAATTAACAAAGAGTCTAAACTATTGACTAATGACAATCAAAGTAAGTATTAAGCAAAGGAAGATATCAGTTGGGAGACAATAGGGTTGATAGGATAGGTGCAAGAGAAATGTTTGGGATTTAACTCTAGATAATTCAATTCTAAGTGAATCTCTCGAATTTACTTGGTTATTAGTTCAATTGATTAGCAGAAATGCCTCTCTCGATTAAGTCTCAACCTCACAAGATGAACCAATTTTAAGCATGTAAAGATATGCAAGAATTCATAGTGGATTGGTCTCTAGGAGAACCGTTTTCGATTATCCTCCTAACTAAGTTTAATCAACAATTCAACTAGCCTCTTCCGATTGTTAAGCAAAATTACCGACTTCAACCAACAAAGTATAATGTAGCAAGATCACATGCTATGCCTCTCTCGACTACATGAACAAGTGAATATAGACGCAACAATTAAAATATCCAAACGATTCAATACATAAAACTAGAGATAATTATCCACAAACAAGTATCAATACACCAAATCCATCAAACCCTAAAGAAAACTACTCCATGGATATGGAGTAATTCATCATAACAATGTTTAAGTTAAAGGAAAACATAAAACGATCAGAACGCTTGTCTTGAGTGAGGATTTAATAATGAAATCCTTGAGCTTTTGCTTCTCCACCTCCTCCTTGGATTTCTTAGGTCTAAGATGTGTTAGAAGTCCATAAAATAACGTTTTTACATGTATTTATACTAAGTAGGGTCGGGCCCAGACGAAAACACCTGCGCGAAATAGGAAAATAACTCTGAAAGTTTTGCACAGGCGCGCCGCATGGGGAGACGCGCCATGCGGGTCATTAGTAGGGAAGTTTAGTGAGTTTATTTGTGATAGACAATAGAGAATAGGCCTGCTGCTGTGCCCCACGCGGAGCCTTACGCGCCACGGCCGTGGGACTTTCTCTTAGTACAGATATTTCTTGCTTTCTAGCTATCCCGACGTGGTTATCGACCCCTGTACGTGATCCCGACTTATTCCCTTGAACTTTTACTCACACTTCAAAGCTCCAAATCATCCAAATTCATTCTGTAACATCTTCGTAGCTCGGAAACACTCCTACAAAGCATGAAACACACAATTAGTGCAAAACACTAGCAATTAACGGACAAACTGAATTAAACTGCATTAAATTGGAATGTAATAAGCGACCAAAACATGAGATTATAGCCTACCATCAAGCAATCAAACTACACTTTTTAAAGACATGACCTTTTTAAGCAAATCTCCTAACTCATTACACCAAGAATATTTAAAACAGATTAAGCACAATGCCGTAACATCCTCATGTCGAGATTTGACTCAAAAGCACCACATATTTTTCACAACCCGCTCACTTACTCTAACACAGAGTTCCACGAAATTACCTTTCCTTCAAGAATCAAGTGCCCTCGCACAACAATAGAGATTAGTTCCACACACAACAAAATTAAGAACAAATTTGAACTCAAGATAGAAAGACTTCACTCACTCTGAGAAACAACATTCATATGCCACAAAAGACGTACCATAGGCTTGCCCGTAGTGTACTACTCCACTAATTGAGCTTATTCAGTCAAGGATCAAGTAGGACATTATTTGGTTCTAATGTAGGCTGCGGGATCGATAAGATATATTTGGATATAAGAGTGACTACATTTCCCTAAGCACTTTAATACATACAGTTAACCGTGCAAAACCCCACATTTATGTCAACCATAACTCCAGCTTCACATCAATATACATCAACTCCCAACTTCATTAAGCACAAATACATCAAAAATTACCACTATCAAGGAATATTTTTAACAACAATAATATTACTTTACTTTTTTCGTTTTCTTTTTCATTTCAAGTGGTTCTTAATTTTTCAAAACAATGCACATTTCTCCTTATTTCAATAGTTCCACTCAAAAGCCAAACCACCACCCCACACTTTAACGTTTACAAAGTTCATACAATATTCAAGTGCTCACGAGAGATAAAAGGTTCAAATAGATGGTCAATTCAAATAAATGAGTAAGACTTGTAATGTGGTTGCAAATGAAACTAGATTATAGGGTCAAAGGAGTTGACCAAGATACATAAAAATTAAGAGGGTAAAAGCATATAATTCACTCAACGAAGAAATGCCTATATCACTTCCAAGACTGAATAAGACTGCAATTTCGCTTTGCAAACACATGAGAAATGTTCTAGACATCAAATGCAATGCACACAACAACACAAAAGCTCACACACACATGGCATATAACTCACTCAAAATTGGACTATTAAGACACTATAGTCAAAGTGGTTAAGCTAAGTTAAGATCATACAATTAAAGGTACTTATACAAGAGTAAATAACTAAGCCTAAGCGTCACAACTAAAGCACTTACTATTCTCAAGGTATAATAAAGTCAAAAGATATTTCGTTTGTTTCAAATCACAGCACAAGATTTCCTACTCCTAGAAAAATAATAAAACTTACTGCCACCCGGTTCAAATAAAACCCTTGGAAAAGATTTCCTACTCCTAACAAAAGAATGTTTTTTTTCTTTTTCCTTCGACTTTAATCGCTCAAGAAACCTATCTATGATATCCATCGTCGGGAAAAATCTAAATTTTTTTTATCTATAACTCCTACAACTAACAAAAAGAAAACTAATATACATACATACAAATATTCCCGCCCCACACTTTAAGTTGTGATGTCCTTATTGCACACAATTAAAAAGCATAAGGTATACAAAATATACCTAAACATCTAGTCGGCATATGAGTCGATGTCGGGCTTCATTCCTCAAGCCCAAACTAATGCACATATCCATGCAAACAACTTCTTCTCGGCCTTCTTTGGGTACATCCCACACTTATCTTTCTCGCTTACTGCAGCCTTCTCTTTCGAGCCCTTTACTTTCCACTCAACACTCGCCACTCGTTTGTCCTTTTGTTCCCTCTTTGCTACATCCATCTTAAAAGTCATAGTCTCCTCACCTACTCTAAGAATGAGTTGTCACTCGTGTATATCTAATATAGCTCTACCTGTCACTAAGAATGATCTTTCTAGGATGAGGGGGACCTTCTTGTTTCCTCCATATTTCCCACTATAAAATCTACAAGAAATATGAATTTATACACTATAACTAACACATCTTCCACTATCCCCTTGGGTATTGTAGTTATTTAGTCTTCCAGCTGCAAAGATATGGATGCAGACCTTATCTCTCCAATGTTCTTCTCCAGTTTTCTGTAGATAGATAGAGGCATTAAATTATTTGAGGCACCAGAATCACATAAGGATTTATCAAAATTAATAGTTCCTAAAGAGTAAGGTATAGTAAAACTCCCTAGATGTTCCCACTTTTGTGGGAGTTTATTTTGCAATACGGCGCTGCAATGCTCTGTGAGCTTGATCACTGAGGTCGCCTCTATTTTCCACTTCTTTGTAATGATCTCTTTCAAGAATTTGGCATAAGAAGGAATCCGTGAGAACATTTTTGTGAATAATAAGTTCGCATGAACCTGTTTCAGAACAACCAGAAATCACCCAAGCTGCTTGTCTAGCTTTTCTCTACTTTTATTTTTGATGGAATGGCATAGCAGACATATGCCCACTCTCCTCAAGGTCCTCCCTTCTCGAGTTTTCTACCTTCTTGTTCTTCTCGCCTTTCATATGGCCTTTCATCTTCTTATCAACATCACTCTTCAATTTTCCCCCACTTTCTTTTTCAAGTCTCACATCATTTTGGATGGGGGTGAGATCTTTCAACCCTTGCCCACTTCTCACAATTATAGCATTCACTGTTTCTTTGGGATTTATTTCTGCATTAGGAGAGTTCATGGAATCCTCTCAAACAATAGAGTAGCTAGCTACCCAACCCGTCTTTCCTGGTTCTGAAAACACGTGCCCAATTCTTTGATAGCTGCTCCATGTTCCCGTATAACTGAGCTATCAGTTTCAGGCCTCTCATTTGTCTTGATAGTAAAAGCTTTAATTAGATCTTCCATACTGGACTGATTAGATTGGGGAGGCTGATATTGTTGTCTCTGCTGATTTTGGAAGACTAGAGCTCCTTGTACCTGGGGTCTAGGGTATTTATATTGCCATTCATTCGCAGTACCCCCAAGTGAACTCCATAAAAGACCGGGGTGCCTCTGACCCATTGCATTAAAATCATAATTTTCCACAGCATTCACTTCCTGAGTTGAGACTTGACACTCATGAGTAGGGTGTCCTCTTCCACATATATCACAAGCTATGTGAGGCTCATTTCATATCCCGGCTAAGGTCAGCTTTCGTATTTCTTTTGCCATAGCATCATGTTGTACCTGCACAGATGTATTAGCATCAACTTGGTGAACACCAATTGATTTTATTCTTTCAGCACTCTCATAGGGCCACTGATTAGAATCATCAAATAACTCATCATGAATTGTAAGTTCTCCTCTGGAGTCTCCTTCATCAAAGAGCCTCCAACTACATTCCTCAATGTTCTACGCGAGGCCGGTGTCAATCCTTCCCAAAAAACCTGGAGTTGCATCCAAAGATCAATTTCTCTATGTTGCCAATTTCTAAGTATCTCCTTAAACCTCTCCCATGCTTCAAAAACTGTTTCAATCTCTTTCTAGCAGAAGTTAAGAATTTCTCTTCTAATCTTGCCCGTCTTAGCTGAGGAGAAATATTTATCAAGCAATATTCTGGTCATCTCCTCCCAGGTTCTAATCAATCCATTGGGCAAGCTTCAATGCAACTCTTTCACATCATATTTATGTAAAAAGGGGAATGCCCCATAAGTACACTGCAGCTTGTGACACCCCATTGTATTGAAAGGTGTTCATAATCTCCTCGAAGTCCATTAGATGTGTGTTTGGATTTTCGTTCATCTTTCCTATGAAGACACAACAATTCGGAATGGTTTGAAACAACCCTTGCTTCCACACAAAATTATCTGCTGTAATTGGAGGTGGTCTAACGCTTGATAATCCTTGATTGTAGACCGGTCTAGCATAATCTCCAAGTGGTCTCCAAGGCATGGGATCAATATTTTTGAACTGGTCGGCAACCAAGGTTTGATGTTGATTAATTTTGTGACCACTATCTTCTTGATAGACATTCTCTGCAACTCTAATAGTTGCTTCCTCAAACTCCCGTGCAGCTTTTTCTCGTTGTTGGATTACCCCTCTTGCAGCAAAATCTACATTATCATCACCATTTCAGGCCATAGTTTCTTGGGTTGAGGGTTGCCCAACCTTTTGTAACTTATCGGTGAGATCTCTTTGCTTCCTCAACTATCATAGTGTTGTTTATAACTCTGACTCGTATGGTAGCACTTCTTTCGCAAAAGCTCGAGTCATGCACCAATCTTAACCTGTAACCTGCGCACAGCCAATGAACACCAACCGTAAAAAGGGAAAAATAAAAATAAAAGAAAGAATTCCTGAATTAGCACTACAAACTATTTCAAACACTATTGATTTCCAATCCCCGGCAACAACGCCAAAATTTGACAAGCGCAAAACACACACTTAAATTATGCTCTCTAATAAAAGATAGTATAGTATAATATCGTATCCACAGGTATTGGATTTAAAAAAGTATTCTCGTAGTTTCTAGCTTGATTGCTATCCAGGAGAATCAACATTTGAGAGTTATAGGAATAATAACTAAAATTAACTAATTATCTAAAGCTATTGACTAGTGACTATCGAGACAAGGGATAAGCAACTAAGGTTATCAGTGGGATAAGATAGGGTTTAGACAGGATAGGTGCAAGATAATTCTTCAGGATCTAAATCTAGATAATTCACTTCTAATGTTCAAGTGAGTCTCTCGAATTAACTCAATTATTAGTTCAAACGTTCAGCAAAAACTCCTCTCTAGATTAGGTCTTAACCGCACGAGATGAACCAATTTAAGCACGTGAATATACAAGAATGCGTAGTGGATTGGTCTTTAGGAAAACATTTTTTGGTTATTCTCCTAACTAAATTTAATTCAACTAGCCTCTTTTGATTACTTAGAAGAATCTATGAACTCAACCAACAATATAATGCAAACAAAGCACAAGTTATGCCTCTCCTGATTAAATGAACTAGTGAATGTCGATGCAACAATTAAATCTTCCAATCGATTCAATGCAAAAAACTAGAGTTATAATCCACAAACAATCGTCAATACACCAAATCCATCAAACCATAGATGAAACTAATCCATAGACATGGAGAAATTCATCACAAATATAATTAAAGGATAAAAACATAAATTCGATCCAAACTCGGGTCTTGAGTGAGGAAAGAGTGATGAAATCCTTGTGCTTGTCTTCTTCCAACTCCTCCTTAGCGTCCTTAGGTCCAAGGTATTCCAAAAGTCAAGAAAATAACATTTTTGCATGTATTTATACCAAGTAGGGTAGGGGCCAGATGAAATCAACCTTTCCTAGCCGAAATAGGAAAATAACTCTATAAATATTGCACAGCCGCGCCGCATGGGGCGACGTCCCATGCGTGCCATTTGTGGGACTTATCAGGGAGCATGTAACTTTCATCATGCTGCCAAAATACACTTCTACGGTGCACCATGCGCCACCCCACATACCACAGCAGTGCAAATTTGCTTTTTGCTTGATTTTTGATGTCCATGCGTGATCCTCGACCTCGAACACGATCCCGACTTAATTCCTTGGGCTTTTTCTCATACTTGAAATCTCCAAATAGCTCGAATTAGCTCCACAAAATCTACATAACTCGAAATCACTCCTACAAGGCATAAAACACACAATAAGTGCAAAACACAACCAATTTAAGCTCAACACAAGTAAACTGTAGTGAATTAGTGTGCAATAAGCGACTAAAAGACGTAATTATAGCCTACCATCAACATCCCCCACTTAAATCATTGCTCGTCCTCGAGCAATCAAACTACACTTTATAAAGACATGACATTTTAAACCAACTCTCCTAACTCATCACACCATGAATATTTAAAACAGATTAAGTACAATACCGTAACATCCTCACCTCGAGATTTGACTCAAAAGAACCACATATGTTTCGCAACCCGCTCACTTACGCTAACACATAGGTAAACGACATTACCTTTCCTTCATGAATCAAGTGCCCTCACACAACAATATAGAGTAGTTCCACACACAATAAAATTAAGAACAATTAGGAACTCAAGATAGAAACAACATTCATATGCCACAAAAGACGTACCATAGGCTTGCCCGTAGTGTACTAATCTACTAATTGAGCTCATTCGGTCAAGGATCAAGTATGACTTTATTTGGTTGTAATGTAGGTTGTCAGATGGGTAGGATACATTTGGATATAAGAGTGGATACACCTCCTTACGCACTTTAATGCATACAGTTAACTGTTCAAAACCCCACACTTATGTCAAACCATAACTCCACCTTCACATCAATATACATCAACTCCCAACTTCTTTAAGCACGAATACATTAAAAATTACCACTATCAAAGAATATTTTTAACAACAATACAACTACTTTTCTTATTTCATTTTCTTTTTCAATTCAAGGGGCTCTTACTATTTCAAAATAATGCACCTTTCTCTTTATTTCAATAGTTCAACTCAAAAGCCAAACCTCCACCCCACACTTGAACTTTTAGAAAGTCCATAAAAATTTCAAGTGCTTACGAGAGGTAAAAGTATCAAATTGATTGTCAATTCAAACAAATGGGTAAGGCTTGTAATGTGGTTGCCAAGAAACAATATTACAGGCTAAAAGGGGTTAACTAAGATACATAACACTTAGGTAGGTAAAATAATATAACTGGCTTAATAAAGAAATACCTATATCACTTCCAAGACTGAATAAAACTACCATTTAACTTTGCAAACACATGGGGCAAGTTATAGACATCAAATGAAATGCACATAATAACACAAAATCTCACACACACATGGTACATAACTCACTCAATATTAGACTATCAAGACACTCTAGTCAAAGTAGTTAAGCTAAGTTAAGATCATACAATTCAAGGTAGTTATACAAGAGTCAAAAACTGAGCCTAAGCGTCACAACTAAATCACTTACTATTCTCAAGGTATAATAAAATCAAGAGATATTGCCTTTATTTCAAATCACAGCACAAGATTTCCTACTCCTAGAAAACAATAAAACTAGCTACACTCGGTTCAAATAGAACCCTTGAAAAAGAACCGCAACACAAAGAAAAATCAAGGGGGACTTGTACACTACCTAAAAAAAGAAATTCTTTTTGTTTTTTTCCTTCGACTTTAATCCCTCAAGAAACATGTTGATGATATCCATCGTCGGGAAAAATCAAAAACTTAAAAAAAAAAATTCTAAATTTTTCTATCTCTAAATCATAAAACTAACAAAACGAAAACTAATATATATACACACAAATATCCCTCACCCCACACTTTAAGTTGTGATGTCCTCATGGCACACAATTAAAAAGCATAAGGTAAAGGAAACTTTCCTGAACATCTAGTCGGGGTCTGAGTTGAACCAATGCAGACATTCATGCGGACAGCTTCTTCTCGGCCTTCTTTGGGTACACCCCACACTTATATTTCTCACTCATCGCAGCCTTCTCTTTCGAGCCCTTTACTTTCCACTCGACACTCACCACTGGTTTTTCCTTTTGTGCCCCCTTTGCTATATCCATCTTAAAAGTCACAGTCTCCTCACCCACTCTAAGCATGAGTTTTCTCTCATTTATATCTAATGTAGATCTACCCGTCTCTAAGAATGGTCTTCCAAGGATGAGGGGGACCTCATTGTTTTGCTCCATATTTATCACTATAAAATCCACAGGAAATACGAACCTATCCACCCGAACTAACACATCTTCCATTATCCCCTCGGGTATTATAGTCATTTGGTCTGCAAGCTGCAAAGATATGGGTGCAGACCTTATCTCTCCAATCTTCTTCTCCGATTTCTTGTAGATAGATAGATGCATTAAATTAATTGAAGCACCAGAATCACATAAGAATTTATCAAAATTAATAGTACCCATCATTGGGTACATTCGAGTTGTCTCCTGTTGGTGCACGAATTGCACGATATGTGGCTCGAGTTTGTGCTAGTGTGACGTAACAGTCGATCAACTTGTACAAAATGAGATGAGATTATTAGACCTGAAATTTGCACTATCAAATTTGGATAAGACATGTTTGGGAGAATAATATCAAAATTAAGTTTATATTTTGGCAATGGTTCTTATCAGGCCAGGAAACTCCACGACTTGTTGATTTGATGAGTGTTTATAACTTTATGCATGTTTCTTTAATTATTGGTAGTGTACAAAGTTTTAGAAAAATGTTTTATTTGATATGAGGTATGTCGTCGGAACTGGGTTTTGTTATTGAATAGCTATTATGGTCGAAATTTATTGCTACGAGTATTTGAGTTATGTGGTATATCATGTAATTATATCTAGGGTTATGGTTATGGTTTGGTACAACTGATTCAGGCTTATATCGTGTATAGATGAGGGAATCAGGTCTCGTGATAAATTTCGGATGTCGAAAATTTGGTTCAAAGGTTATGGACTAAGGTCAAACTAAGGATTTTCAGTTAGGTTGTGTTGATGGGATTATGTAAATTGAGGTGAAGTGGTATCACCATGGGTATGTGCATGGTGAGTTTACAGTGACATGATGGCTTTGTTATGACTCTTGGCACGTTCGAGGATGAATGTATGTTTAAGTACGATTGTTTTATTAATTTGCATTCTCTTTGGTTGTTTAAGGTCTTGAGCAACGTAACATGATGAATTATGACTTTTATGTATTGTCGGTTTTCCTTTTCGAGTGGTTCGTGATTAATTTGGAAGAATAATTCTCAATTTGGAAGTTTTAAGTTGGAAGAGTTAACTGAGTTTGACTTTTGTTTATCTGACCCTGGATCAACGTTTGATGGTTCTGTTAGGTCCGGATGGTGATTTTTGACATGGGCATATGTCCGTATTTGCATTTGTATACTAATAGAAGGTTTCGGCTCTATTTGGCAAAAGTTGGCAATTTGAAGGTTTGGAAAGTTCATAAGTTTGACCAGGAGTTGACTTCAATATTATCGGGTTCAGATTGTTGGTCTGGGAGTTGGAATAGATTAGTTATGTCATTTGGAACTTGTGTGCAAAATCTGAGGTCATTCTGAGTTGATTTGATGAAGTTCGGCACGCGTTTTAGAAGTTGAAAGTTCAAAAGTTCATTAAGTTTTATTTGTGATACGATTCATGGTTTAGATGTTATTATGTGTGATTTGGGGCCTCTAGTTGGTCCGTGTTATGTTTCGAGACTTATCGGCATATTCAGACGGGGTCCCGAGAGGCTCGGGTGAGTTTCGATGTGGTTTCAGATCATTTTGTCTTTTGTTGCATTGCTGAAGAAATTTCGGGTGCTTGTGTTTCTGCATCAGTAGAAGTTTAGTCACAGATCCAAATCCGCTGATGCGGGCATTTATCATAGAGGCGAATATGGACTGGAAGGCGAGAAGGTCGTACGTGCGGGGACCTAGGCGCATCTGCGTGTACACTAGAGCGGTCCCCTAAGCGCAGAAGCACATGTGCTTAATTTGAACATTGTTGTAGGAGCAGGGTTGAGGCCGTATATGCGCGTCCGCATAAGTGAGTCTTTAGTCGCAGATGCGACTTTGCTTGCAGGTTATATTTAGTCTGAGGGTCTTTCATTTTATCATATTTGGAGAGTCGGAGCTTGGTTTTGGGGGATTTTTGAGAGGATTATCACCACTTGGATTGGGGTAAGTATTGTTAACGTGGTTTTGATTGAATTACAAGATTCTATCATCTATTTTGGCATTTGATTGAGATTGTGAAAGAGAAACAGGGTTTTTTGTCTAAACTTTCTCAAAGTGAATTATTTTGTTTTGAGCATCGATTCAGAGTCAGATTTGAGTGAAATTAGGATGGTTGGACTCGTACTCAAATGGGTTGTTGAAATTTGTATGCTTTACCGGGTTACGAGGATGGGCCCTAGTTGACTTTTTGGTTGACTTTGAATAATTCATTAATGATTCTACCTTTTTCGTTTAGGTTTGTTTCCTATGGTGTCAATTGATGTTCTTGAGTTGCTTTTGGCTAGTTTTGAGCCATTTGGATGTTGATTTGGGCGGGATGGCATTTCTTGAGTATTATTCGGCTTGCTCGGTATTTGATTTTGCTTGTTAGAGGTAAGTAACATATTTAAACTTGGATTTGAGGGTAAATATCACTGAGAACTACGATATATGAAATGGGTTGGGGGTGACGCATGTTCTAGGTGACGGGCGCGTGTGCGTGCTCCGAGGTATTCATGATCTAGTTAGTTCTTAGGCTAATATGTGCCTTGTATTTCTATCATACTTATTTAATATCATGTTTTCTGCATTTATATGACTACGTGAGATATTATTTATGATAGAAATCATGTCTAGGCTCCCTGCTTAACTGTTTGAGACATGATAGGTCTATTTTTGCCATGTTGATCTAGTTGCCTTGAGACGTAGTCATACTGTACATTAATGATAGTTACATCCTCATGTTATATATTTTTCTTTATGGACTTTAGTTATGCTATCTCACATGTTATTGGTGTCCTTGCATGTGACACGAGTTTGAGCTATATTTGAGGCATATTGTGATATTTCGTGTTATATAATTTAATCATATTTTCGTGAGAATGTTAACATATAGAGACTTGAGAGAATTGGAAATTGTGTGCAAAATGTGAGGTCATTATGAGTA
The DNA here is from genome assembly GCA_000715115.1 of Nicotiana otophora. Taxonomy (NCBI): domain Eukaryota; kingdom Viridiplantae; phylum Streptophyta; class Magnoliopsida; order Solanales; family Solanaceae; genus Nicotiana; species Nicotiana otophora. The sequence continues at coordinate 161,051 of AWOL01S0003518.1, forward strand.
GATTTGATGTGGTTCGGTACGAGTTTTGGAAGTTGAAAGTTCAAAAGTTCATTGAGTCTGATTTGAGGTATGATTCATGGTTTTGATGTTATTATGTGTGATTTGGGGCCTCAAGTAGGTCTGTGTTATATTTCGGGACTTGTTGGCATGTTCGAACCGGGTCTCGAGAGTCTCGCATTTGTTTCGAGGTGGTTTCAGATCATTTTGTCTCATGTTGCATTGGTGAAGAAATTGCTGGTGCTGGTGTCTGCACCAGCGAAAGTTTTGGCACAGATGCGAGTCAGCAGATGCAGACATATTATCGCAGAAGAAAATATGGACTGGAGGCCGAGAAGGCCGCAGATGAAGGGACCTAGGCGCATCTGCGCGTACGCAAGAACGCAGAAGCACAATCGTAGAAGTGGATTTGTTGTCGCAGAAGTGACATGTGCTGAATTGGGGCATTGTCGCAGGAGCAGGATTGAGGTCGTATATGCGCATCCACAGAAGCGGGTCTTCAGTCGCAGATGCGACTTACCTTGAAGGTTATATTTAGTTTGAGGGTTGTTCATTTTATCAAATATGGAAATTTAAAGCTCCGTTTTGGGCAATTTTGGAGAGAAATTTCACCACATGGATAGGAGTAAGTATTTTTGACGTGGTTTTGATTATATTACATGATTCTATCTTGGATTTTGGCATTTGATCGATGATTCTAAAAGAGAAATTGGTTTTGTTTAATCTAAACTTCCTAAAGTGAATTATTTGGTTTCGAACAACAATTCGAAGTCGGATTTGAGTGAAATTAGTATGGTTGCACTCGTATTCGAATGGGCTGTCAAAATTAGTGAGTTTTTCCGGGTTTTGAGGTACGAGCCTGGGTTTGTTTCCTATAGTATTGTTTGATATTTTTGAGTTGCCTTTGACTAGTTTCAAGCAATTCAGAGATCGATTTGCGCTGGATGACATTTTTATAGTATTATTTTTCTTGGTCGGTATTTGATTTTGCTTTTTAGAGGTGAGTAACATTTCTAAACTTTTATTTGAGGGTAAATATCCATGAGAACTGTGACATTGAGTTTGGTTGGGGATGACGGACGTGGTAGGTGATAGGCGCGTGTGTGCTCCGAGGTATTCATGATCTGGGTAGTTCTTAGGCCAATATGTCCCCTGTATTGCTATCATGCTTATTTGATATCATGTTTTCTCAATCTATATGACTACATGAGATATTATTCATGATAGAAATCATGTACAGGCTACCTGCTTAACTGTTTGAGACATGATAGGGTTATTTTCGCCATGTTGAGCTAGATTCGTTGAGCCGTAGTCATATTGTACAGTCATGACAGTTATATCCTCATGATATATATTTGTCTCTAAGCACTTTAGATATTCTATCTCACATGTTATTGGTGTCCTTGCACGTGACTCGAGTTTGAGCTATATTTAAGGCATGTTGTGCTATTTCGTGTTATATAATTGAATCATGTTTCCTTGAGAATGTTGAAATATGGAGACTTGAGCAGATTGATGAATAATGTGGGTCTAAGAGCAATTTTGTGAGTCATGTTGGATCGAGTTACGCGCTACAACAATTATATTGATATTGAGCTGGTGGCACATATTTTGAGGCTAGGAGTGCACCATGCCCCATGATTTGGCTATGTGATTTTGATTATTACTTGGGAAAGATCCATTCCTCTAGAGTATCGAATGGTCCGGGAGTGCTTCGACGCTTAATATCAAAAGATTCTATTTCAAAGTTATCAGACTCTGTGTAGTGTTTAGCCACATTCGGTAGGTTCATTTTATTGATTGGAGATTGTGTGCCAAGTTTGGTGGTTATCCGGATTGTGTAAGTGTGATTTAGACGCGTTGGCGAAGTTTGAATGTTTGATAGTTAAAAGAATTATTTTGAACATCGATTCGTGATTTTGATGTTATTCATGTCGTTTTGAGCCTCTTGATAAGTTTGGATAAGGTATTAGGACTGGTTGGCATGATTGGGCAGGACCCCAGGGGCCTCGGGGAGATTCGCGGTTGATTCGAATCAAATTGGAGTGTTTTGCTATTGTTGGTTGTTGGTTTTGGTTTTGTTCTTTGCGAACACGGTGGGGAGCTTGCATTTGCGAAGAAGAATTTGAGCTGGAGATCATTTGTTCTTCGCGTTTGCGATGCCAGGGTCACATCCGTAAAGGCGTGGGTGCATAACAGCATCGCGTTCGCGACAAAGACGTCGCATTTGCGGAACATAATTTTTGGAGCAAGATTAGGGAATGCTTCGCGAACGTGAGGGACATATCGCGTTCGTAATGAAGGGTCGCCTATGCTGTGTACAACTTTGAAAAATCGGGATTTGGTTCGTTTCAGCTCACTTCTTCCACTGGAGCTGGTTTATGGGTGATTCTGAAGGGTCTTTTGCATCATTCATCACAAGGTAAGTTATTTCTACACATTGTGAGCTAGAAATGGTAAATTTGGAGTTTTTACTACGAAATTGGACATGGAATTAGGAATAGATTGTATATTTGAGTTTATGGTGCTATGTGCATTATTTTTCTTCGAAAAGTTTTGGAATCTAGGTGTGTGGGCTTAGGGGTGATTTTGTTGACTTTTCGAGTGGAGTTGGGAATTATTATTAATTGTTAAATAATGAGTCTTTGAGTATACTTTGATTGGTTTGCACATTTTTTGGCTAGTTTCAGATAGTTTGGAATTGATTTGAGGAGTTAGAGAGGCATTGGACCCGGTTATCGAAATTCGGAACAAGGTACGTCTTCTGTCTAACCTTGTGAAGGGGGGATTTAGCCCGTAGGTGTTATATTTTCTATGTGCTAGTTGATGGAGCTATGCACATATTAGGTAACAAGTGCTCGTGCGTAAGCTAGAATTCTTAATGAGTTCCGGGTAGACTTAGACTCACTCCATGCTTTAATTGAATTATCTGTTTCATTCTTACATGTTTAAAATCTTTGATTTACATTTTTGCCCAAGACTAGACATGTGTAAATTATCGGACTTGCGATTTAAGATATTTGGCGAGCTACTTGATTAGCTACGGAAATTGTACTTCCCTTTACGGATTTCTTCCGCATTGTGCATATTCGTCCGAAAGTTTTCTTAAATTTTAAAACTCATACCTATATTTGTGAGTGGAGCCAGTTGTCAGGCCACGACCTCTGGGAGCGCGACCGGCGCTCAACCGAGATAAGCCGGTCAAGCAAGCCTGCCAGATACTTTCTACCCGACCTTGACTATGAATAGAGTGGAGATGTATTCCATTGTTTAAACACTACGAGTATTTCTTAATCAACAATAATTCCATTACCATTAGTATCTTCATTTATACTTCCCAAAATATATTACCCATTCATAGTTTGAAGTGGAACATGTGGTAGAAATACAATATTTCTTGTTTTGACTTTCCCAACACAAATATACAACCCACAACATGCCTATGGATCTTCTAAGTACAACATAAGGGTAGTATGAAATTGTCGGCGACAAGGCCCCGACTAAACCTCAAAACACAAAGTATGACATCAAGTGACATCAGGCCCAGGATAAAGTAGGGCTCACCAAAACCTGTTGAATATAGAGTAACTGCTAACAAGGACCAAAGTTACTCGCTGATGAACCACCTGCATCCGTTGAAGATGTAGCGCCCTAGCAAAAACCATGGAAATAGCAAGCAACGATCAATGATATCTAAATGCCTAGTTAAAATATAACAATTTTCAAAATACAAAGATAATACTGTGAAGATGATAATCAAAACATGAAGATAATATTATTTTTGGTTGGGAGATATTTAGTACCGATGTACAACCATGAATTTAGCATGGAGTCTGATCACGGTCCGATCGAGTGTCACGACCCAAAATACTAACCTGTCGTGATGGCGCCTATCGATGGTACTAGGCAAGCCGATTTTTCAAAATACTTCAAATGTTTCACAAAATAAACCAAAAGCTTGATATGATAGAGTTTTCATAAAAACAAGCGTTAAACTCAAAATACAACGCGGAAAAATAGCCCCAAACATCGGGGTGTCACCAAGTCATGAGCATCTAAACAACTAGTCTAAGAAACAGTGTATACAAGAGTTTGTGTCTAAATGCCAGTACAAAAAAGAAAGATGACAAGAAAGGAGAGGCAAGGATTGCAAACGCCGGCAGCTACCTCGTAAATCCTCGATACTCAACCACGCACGAGATCAACGTACTTCATGGACGGATACACCTGGATCTGCACATGAAGTGCAAGGTGTAGCGTGAATACAAACAACACAGTAAGAAATATATAAGGAATTCAGAAGTAGTGACGAGATATAAAGTTATCGTTCACTTCAGTAATTTCAGCAATGAGGGTAGACATGATTCAATTCCAGCAATATAAGTTAAGTCAATTGTACATTTACTAAGTTCAGATAAACCGGATACAATATTTTTAAGAAGTTCAGAACAATAACATATTCCAGCTAAGTGCTGCAACAAAGGAAACAATTGCAACCTCTCAGGATAACAATCACTCAAGCTCTCAATAGCTCAAACACTCGGCTCTCAGCCCTCGATAATCACATTCAATAAGTACCTGCGCTCACTGGGAGTGTACAGACTTCGGAGGGGCTCCTTCAGCCCAAGCGCTATATCGCTGCGGCATGCAGCCCGATCCAATCATATAAGTAGCCATGAGGCTCGTTGTGGCATGCAACCTGATCCTCAATCCATAAGTAGCTATAAGACTCATTGCGGCGTGCAACCCAATCCATATACACTCACATAGCTCACAACTCGACACTCAGGCCCTATCTCAGTCATTAATCTCTCCAGCCTCCCGGGCTCTCAAACATCATATAAATCATCCCAAAAGAGATGAACATGTATCAACAAGAAAATAAGAGGAAATAGAGATATGACATGCAAGTAAAATTGTGACTGAGTACAAGACATTAAATATCAGCTAATTCAACAAGTACCCGACCGCTGCGAGTCCCAACAGTGATATAATATAGCCTAAATATGGTATCTAACATGAATGGCAATCAAATTTCCAGAAGACAGAGAGAACATGTAAGTAACAATAAGCTATTCGATTTTGCAGTCTCACAGGACGGACCAAGTCACAATCCCCCACGCTGCACGCCCACATGCCCGTCACCTAGAATATGCATTACCTCCAAAATAATCACATCATACAAAAAATCCAGGATTTCATACCCTCAGGACAAGATTTAAGACTGTTACTTACCTCAAACCGCGCAAAATCCTACTCTGAAATGCCTTTGCCCCTTGAATCAATCTCTGAATGCCCTGAATCTAGCCACAAGCAGTACGATATAATTAATAAAGGAAAACGGAATCAATTCCACAAGAAAAACACGAAAGTCACAAAACCCAAAAGCTCTTTTTACTCAAGAGTTCACTCGTACCAAAATCTCAATCGAAACCCAAAATCTTAGTTGAAGAACTTCTTCCCATTTTCCCCAAATTTTCCACCCAAATGCGAAATTAAAAGGTGAACTTAGTGATAGATTAGTGGGATATAACCAAAATCAAGTGAAGAATCATTACCCAATTGATGTCTCTAAAAATAACTCTAACTTTCGCCCAAATTCGAGCTCTCAAACTCATGTTTTGATAAAAATGGCCAAACCCTAATTTTTGAAGTTTTATATTCCGCCCAAGAAAATCCTTCTTCGCGAACGCGATACCCTTCTCGCAAACACGAAAACCACTCATCTCAACCTTACGCGAACGCGGGACGAACATCGCGAATGCGTAGGAAAAAAGGCCTAGGGTGCCAGCCGCTCAGCTTCCTCTATTCGAACGCGATGCTCTTCTCGTGTTCGCGATGCACTACCTAACAACCCCTTCGCGAATGCGACCCCCACTTTGTGAATGCAAAGAACAACCTTTCCTCCTACCTCTAGCTCCTCTTCGCGAACGCGATGAAGGAAACCAGCAACTGGGAAAACCAGAAAATCTGCTATCTTTCACAAGTCCAATATGATCCATTAAGCATTCAAAACTCACCTGAGACCCCCGGGACCTCAACTAAACATATCAACCAGTCCTAAAACACCATACGAACTTAGTCAAGCCCTCAAATCACATGAAACAACAACAAAAATATGAATCGCCCTCCAATCCAAACTTAATGAACTTGAAACTTCAAATTTCTACAACTGATGCCGAATCCTATCAAACCACGTCTGATTGATCTCAACATTACGGACCTACTCCAACTTCCGAAATCGGAATCTGACCCCGATATCCAAAAGTCCACTTCTGGTCAAAATCTCCAAAAATTCAACTTTCGCCATTTCAAGCCTAATTCTAGTACGGACCTCCAAATCACATTCCAGGCGCGCTCCTAAGTCTAGAATCACCCAATGGAGCTAACGGAACTGACAGAAATCCATTCCGGAGTCGTCTTCAGATAGTTCCGACTACAGTCAAAATCCTAAGACTTAAGCTTCTGTTTTAGGGACTAAGTGTACCAAATCACTCCGAAACCACAACAAAACCTCCCATCAAGTCTCATAAGCAGAAAAACATATCGGGGAAGCAGTAAATAGGGGATCAGGGATAATACACTCAAACGACTGGCCAGGTCATTACATCCTCCGCCTCTTAAAGCAATCATCCGTCCTCGAACGATCATAGAGACATACCTAAAGTGGTGAAAAGATGAGGATAGCGGCTGCGCATATCTTGCTTGGTCTCCCAAGTCGCCTCCTCGACCGGCTGACCCCTCCACCGAACCTTCACGGAAGCAATGTTCTTTGGCCTCACCTTTCGAACCTTCTTGTCCAAAATAGCCATTGGCCCCTCAACATTAGATAGATCCTTGTCCAACTAGACTGAGATGAAATCCCAAACGTGAGACGGATCGCCGTGATACGTCCGGAGCATAAAAACATGTAATATTGGGCTAATTCCCGCTAGATTGGGAGGTAAAGAAAGCTCATAAGCAACCTCCCCAACTCTCTGAAACACCTCAAAGGGACTTATGAACCTTCGGCTTAGCTTGCCCTTCTTCCCGAACCTGATAACGCTCTTCATAGAAGAAACCTGAAGAAAGACCCGTTCTCCAACCATGAATGCAACATCGCGAACCTTCCAATCTGCATAACACTTCTGTCTGGACTGGGTTGTGCGTAGTCTATTCTAAATCACCTTAATTGCTCCAAAGCATCCTGAACCAAGTCTGTACCCAATAATCTAGCCTCGCCCGGCTTGAACCAACCCACTGGAGACCTACACCGCCTACCATACAGAGCCTCATACGGTGCCATCTTGTTGCTCGACTGATAACTTTTGTTGTAAGCAAGCTCAGCTAGAGGCAAGAACTAATCCCACGAATCCCCAAACTCCATCACACACGCGTGGAGCATATCCTTTAATATCTACATAGTGTGCTTGGATTGTCCGTCCATCTGAGGGTGAAATGTTGTGCTCAACTCCACTCGAGTACCCAACTCAGGTTGTACGACCCTCCAGAACTGTGATATAAATTGCGTACCTCGGTCATAGATGATAGATACCGGTATGCCATGAATCCTGACGATCTCGCGGATATACACTTGAGCTAGCTACTCAGAAGAGTAGGTAGTCATCGCAGGAATGAAATGAGCTGACATGGTCAGCCTATCCACAATCACCCAAACTGCATCAAACCGCCGCTGAGTCCGTGGGAGTCCAACAACAAAATCCATAGTGATCTGCTCCTACTTCCACTCCGGAATCTCTAACTTCTGAAACAGCCCACCTGGTCGCTGAAGCTCATATTTCACCTGTTGCCAATTTAGGCATCGAACTACATACTCCACTATGTCCTTTTTCATTCTTCTCCACCAGTAATGCTGTCTCAAGTCCTGATACATCTTTGCGACACCCGGATGAATAGAATACCGCGAACTGTGAGCTTTCTGGAGACTAAACTCACGCAAACCATCTACAATGGGCACACATAGCCCGCCCTGCAACCTCAATGCACCATCATACCCAATAGTGACCTCCTTAGTGTCACTGTGCTAGACCGTGTCCTTAAGGATGAGCACATGGGGGTCATCATATTGACGCTCCCTGATACGATCATATAGAGAAGACCAAGAGACCATACAAGCCAATACTCGACTCGGCGCAGAAATATCATATTTAACAAACTGGCTAGCTAAGGCCTGAACATCCAACGCCAATGGCTCTCTACTGCTGGAAGATATGCTAAGCTCCCCAAACTCTCCGCCCGTCGACTTAAGGCATCGGCCACCATATTGTCCTTCCCAAGATGGTACAAAATTGTGATATCATAGTCCTTAAGAAGCTCCAACCACCTCCGCTGATGCAAGTTAAGATCCTTCTATCCAAACAGATGCTGCAAACTCCGATGATCAGTATAAATCTCACAAAGGACCCCATACAAATAGTGCCGTCAAATCTTCAAGGCGTGAACAATAGCTACTAACTCAAGGTCGTGGACAAGATAGTTCTTCTCATGGGGATTCAAATGGCACGAAGCATAAGCAATCACTCTACCCTCCTACATTAGAACACACCCAATACCGATCCGTGAGGAATCACAATACATTGTGTAATCACAAGTCTAGAACTGGAGTTGTGGTTAACGCAGTCTTGCGTTTTTGAAATCTCTCCTCGCACTCATCTGACCACCTGAAAGGAGCACCTTTTTGGGTCAATTTAGTCAAGGGTGATGCAATAGATGAGAAAACCTCCACAAAACGATGGTAATTACTAGCCAAATTAAGAAAACTCTGAATCTCCGTGGCTAAGGAAGCTCTGGGCCAACTCTGAACCGCCTCTATCTTCTTCGGATCTACCTGAATACCCTCACTGGACATCACGTGCCCCAAGAACGCACTGAACTGAGCCAAAACTCACACTTAGAGAACTTTTCATATAGCTTCTCCTCCCTCAGCCGCTATAACACAATCCTCAGATGATGGGCATGCTCCTCCCAGCTACGAGAGTACACCAGGATGTCATGAATGAATACAATAATGAATGAGTCAAGATAAGGTTGAAACACATTGTTCATCAGATGCATGAACATTGTTGGGGCATTGGTCAGCCTAAAACACGTCACAAGGAACGCATAATGGCCATATCGTGTCCTGAAAGCTGTCTTAAGAATATCTGAGTCTCGAAACATCAGCTGGTGATGCCCTGACCTCAAATCAATCTTGGATAACACTATCGCTCCCTGAAGCTGGTCAAATAGATCATCAATACGTGGCAAAGGATACTTGTTCTTTATTGTGACCTTGTTCAACTGCATGTAATCAATGCACATTCTCATAGTACCGTCCTTTTTCTTTACAAATAGAACTGGTGCAACCCAAAGTGACACGCTAGGACGGATAAACCACTTATCAAGGAGTTCCTAAAGCTGTTCCTTATAGTCTTTAAACTCTGTCGGTGCCATACGGTATAGTGGAATACAAATAGGCTGAGTGCCCAGTACCAAATCAGTACCGAAGTCAATATCCTTGTCAGGAAGCATGCTCGGTAGGTCTGCAGAAAACACATCCGGAAAATCTCGTACCACCAGAACTAAATCAATAGAAGGGCTATCTACACTAACATCCCTCACAAAGGCCAAATAACATAGACAACCCTTCTCAACCATCCATTTAGCCTTCAAGTATGAAATCATTCTACTGGGAACATAGTCTATAGAGCTGCTCCACTCAACCCTTAGTAACCCCACATCGCCAATGTCACAGTCTTAGCGTGACAATATAGAACAGCATGACATGGAGACAACCAATTCATACCCAAAATCACATCATAATCGACCATAGTAAGCAACAAGAGATCTACTCTCGTCTCCAGACTCCCAATAGTCACCACACATGACCGATATACGCGGTCCACAATAATAGTATCGCCCACTTGAGTGGATACATAAACAGATAAAACTAGAGACTCATGGGGCATATCCAGATAATGAGCGTAATACGAGGACAAATATGAAAAAGTGGAACCATGGTCAAATAATACAGAAGCATCATTATAGCAAACTGAGACAATATATGTAATCACAGCATCCGAAGCAATGGCATCTGTTATGTAAGGGAGAGCATAGAAATGGGTTTGGCCGCCCCCTGATCGGCCTCTATCTCTCGGGCGGCCCCTAGCTGACCGAGCTCCACCCCGAGCTGGTTGAGCGGGTGGTAAAGAAACTGGTGTTAATGTCATAGACTGGATCCTCTACTGAGTTGGACCTCCCACTAGGCAGGGACACTACCTCCTCATGTGACCAAATTCTCCACACTCATAGCAACTCCCCGGTACTGGTGCTAGGGACTGAAGGGAGCCCCGAGTACCGGGATAACTAGTAAAAGGACCTGGCATAGAAGAGCCCTGACCCGATGGAGCACGGGACAAACTCTGAGTGGGGAGAGCACTGAGAGATAAATGGCCAGATGACGCACCACGGTGAATTGGGAGAGCCATCCGAGCATGTCTGAAAGGACGACCACTACCATGTTGGAACTGACCTCCAGAAGGAACACCGCTAAACCCACCCTGTCCACGAGGCCTCTTGGCCTCCCTCTCAACCCGCTCCTAGTTGCGAACCATCTCAATATGATGAGTAATGTCGACAACCTCATCAAAAGTGGCACCATACACTCTACCTCTCTAGTCATAAGCAATTGAATCTGAAAAGCGAGGCCATCTATGAACCTCCTGATCCTCTCCCTGTCTGTGGGAACCAAGCAGATAGCATGACAGGCCAACTCAGAAAATCTCATCTCATACTGTGTCACGGACATATCACCCTGACAAAGCTGCTCAAACTACCTGCACAGCTCCTCTCTGCGGGACTGAGGCACGAACTTCTTTAGGAATAGACCGGAGAACTACTGCCAGGTAAGGGGTGCTGCGCCGAGCGGCCAAAGCCTTTCGTAAGCCTCCCACCAACTGAAGGCAGCCTCTAGAGAACTGAAAAGTACTGAACAAGACCCCACTGGTCTCTAGAATAGCTGTTGTACGGAGTATGCTCTAACACCTATCCAAGAAGCCCTATGCATCTTCTCCCTCGGTACCACTGAAAGATGGAGGCTGGAGTCTCCCAAACCTCTCTAATCGACGTTGCTCATCATCGGGCATGACAGGAACCACATAGTACTGAGTAGCTACAACCGGCTGGGCTGGTGGTGCCCCCCAATGTCTGGAGTCCCTGTACCACCTGCTCTGGTGTGCGGGCGGTAGGAGTCTGAGCAGCTCCTCTAGCCTGAGAAATGGCTGCTGTGGCCGGAACAAAGACTGCCTGAGCAAGACTGGTGAACATGGTCAGAATCTGAGCTGAGGCCTCCTGAAGGCCTGGAATCACAATGGGTACAGGTGGTGCCTGAGCTGGTCCCACAGGCTCATCCACAACTAGAGCCTTCTCCTGAACTGGGGCAACTGGTGGATCTGCAGGTGCTGCCCTAGTTGCGGTGCGAGCTGTACCTCTGCCCTTACCGCGGCCTATACCGCGACCTCAGCCTCTCGCGACCCTGACTGGTGGTACTAGTGGATGTCCATCATGCCCCATAACAGAAATTCAGTTACCAGAATCAAATGATTCGCACGACAAGAAATCAAGAATGTGAAATTTCCTAAGGATTCAGCAGCCTCACATAAATAAGTACATACGTCTCTGTAAGACTTTACTAACCTGCTCCTGACTCGTGAGACCTATGTAACCTAGGCTCTGATACAAACTTGCCACTACCCAAAACTCTAACCTATCGTGATGGCGCCTATTGATGGTACTAGGCAACCCAATTTTTCGAAATATATCAAATGTTTCACAAAATAAACCAAAAGCTTGATATGACAGAGTTTTCATAAAGACAAGAGTTAAAATCAAAATACAATGCAGAACAATAGCCCCAAACATCGGGGTGTCACCAAGTCATGAGCATCGAAATAACCCATCTAAGAAGCAGTGTCTACAAGAGTCTGTGTCTAAATGCCAGTACAGAAAAGAAATATAACAAGAAAGGAGAGGCAAGGGCTGCAAACGCCGACAGCTGCCTCGTGAATCTCCGATACTCAACCACGCATGAGATCAACGTCCTCCATGACCAGCTATACTTAGATCTGTACATGAAGTGCAGGGTGTAGCGTGAGTACAACCAACTCAGTAAGTAACAAAAATAAATAAGGAACTGAGAAGTAGTGACGAGCTATACAATTACCATTCACTTCAGTAATTTCAGCAATGAGAGTAGACATGATTCAATTCTGACAATATAAAATTAAGTCTGTTGTACATTTACTAAGTTCAGATAAATCGGATACAATATTTTCTAGATGTTCAGCACAATGACATATTTCAGCTAAGCTCAAACACTCGGCTCTCTACCCTCAATAATCACACTCAATAGGTACTTGCGCTCACTAGGGGTGTATAGACTCCAGAGGGGCTCCTTAAGCCCAGGCGCTATATCGCTGCGGCGTGCAGCCTGAGCCAATCATATAAGTAGCCATGAGGCTCGTTGCGGCATGCAACCCGATCCACAATCCATAAATAGCCATAAGACTCGTTGCAGCGTGCAACCCGATCCATATACATTCAGTCCTCAGGCCCGTTGCGGCGTGCAACTCAATCCATATACACTCACATAGCTCATAGCTCGACACTCAGGCCCTATCTTAGTCACTAATATCTCCAGCCTCTCGGCCTCTAGAAAATCATACAAATCAGCCAAAAGGAGATGATAAGAAGTATCAACAAGAAACAAGCGGAAACAGAGATATGATACACTAGTAAAACTATGACTGAGTATAAGATAGCAAATAGCAGCTAATTCAACAAGTACCTGACCGCTGTGGGTCCCAATAGTGATATCGTATGGCCTAAGCATGGTATCTGACATGAATGGCAGCTAAAGTTTTAGAAGACATAGAGAACTTGTAATTAACAATAAGCTATTCGACTTTACAGTCTCATGGGATGGACCAAGTCACAATCTCCCACGGTGCATGCCCACACGCCCGTTACCTAGCATGTGCGTCACCTCAAAAATAATCACATCATAAATAATCTGGGGTTTCATACCCTCAAGACCAGATTTAAGACTGTTACTTACCTCAAACCGCGCAAAATCCTACATCGAAATGTCTTTGCCCCTCGAATCAGTCTCCAAATTCCCCGAATCCAGCCACAAGCAGTACGATATAATTAACATAGGCTAAAGGAATCAATTCCACAAGAAAAACACAAATTTATAAGCCGAAATCCGAAATAGGCTCAACCCAATCCCCTGGCCCACGTCTTGAAATCCGTCGAAAGTCACAAAACCCGAAATCCCATTCACTCACGAGTTCACTCGTACCAAAGTTATCGAAATCCAATATCAAAATCTCAATCTAAACCCAAAATCTTAGTTGAAGAACGTCTTCCAATATTTCCCAACTTTTCCACCCAAATGCGAAATTAAAAGGTGAAATTAGTGATAGATTAGTGGGATATAACCAAAATCAAGTGAAGAATCGTTACCCAATTGATGTCTCTGAAAGTCCCTCAAAATCTCGCCCAAATCCGAGCTCTCAAACTCAAGTTATGATAAAAATGGCCAAACCCTCGTTTTTGAAATCTTATATTCTGCCCAGGCAAATCCTTCTTCGCGAACACAATGCCCTTGTCGCGAACGCAAAGACCACTCAGCTCAACCCTACGCGAACGCGATGCCCTTCTCGCGTAGGCAAAAAGTTCTGTGGTCCCAGCCGCTCAATTTCCTCTACTCGAACGCGATGCCCTTCTCGCGTTTGCGAGGCACTGCCGAACAACCCCTTTTGCGAATGCGACTCCCACTTCGCGAACGCGAAGAATAACCTTTCCTCCTACCACTATCTCCTCTTCGCGAATGCGGAACTCCCCTTGCAAAAGCGAAGAAGGAAACTAGCAACTCGGAAAACCAGAAAATCTGCTATCTTTCACAAGTCCAAAATGATCCATTAAGCATTCGAAAGTCACCCGAGGCCCTCAGGACCTCAACCAAACATACCAACCAGTCCTAAAACACCATAAAAAATTAGTCGATCCCTCAGATAACATCAAACAACGACAAAAACACGAATCACCCTCCAATCCAAACTTAATAAACTTGAAACTTCAAATATCTACAACCGATGCCGAAACATATCAAACCACGTTCGATTGACATCAAATTTTTCACACAAGTCATATGTAACATTACGGACCTACTCTAACTTCCGGAATCATAATCCGAACCCGATATCAAAAAGTCTACTTCTGGTCAAAATCTCCAAGAATTCGCCTTTCGCCATTTCAAGCCTAATTCTACTATGGGCCTCCAAATCACATTCTGGACGTGCTCCTAAGTCGAAAATCACCCAACGGAGCTAATGGAACTGAAGGAACTCCATTATGGAGTCGTCTTCATACAGTTCCGACTACGGTCAAAATCCTAAGACTTAAGCTTCCATTTTAGGGACTAAGTGTCCCAAGTCACTCCGAAACCACAACAAACCTCCCAGCAAGTCTCATAAGTATAAAACGATATGAGGGAACTAGTAAATAGGGGATCAGAGCTAATACACGCAAAACAACTGGCCGGGTCATTACATCGCCTAGGCCGTCTCAACCGAAGACATCAACCACAATCACTATCAAAAATCACTATCTTAGTACCGATATACCACCATGACTTTAGCACAGAGTCTGATCACGGCCCAATCGGCTAGGTCATATCATCCGAAGACATCAACCACAATCACAATCACTATCTCAATCACATCCATTATGCACAATCACCCCCATACGTGCGGCATGGCGTCTGATCTCGACCTAATCAGCCAGGCTGTCTCACCACAATGCCGTGTGGATCGACATCACCCTTCGCTAGCAATCATCTCATCTTGGATAAGGGGAATAATTTCATCGCATCAATCTCATCCCAAATAAGAGGAATAATCACAATCCAATCCTACACCGACACGTGTAATTTTAGGGTTAGGTTATTTCAACCTACCCTTTCTCGGTGACTATCGATACTCACACAAACATTTTTATTTTACATACAAAGGAAACAGAAATACAAATACATTCATATCATAACCTATCACACCATATATAGCTTTATTAGTACTTTCAACCACTCACAACATCATTATTTCATTGGCTTTCTTGGCCAAACATATGATTCTTCTTTCATGGCACGATGGCCGTATTTGATATTCCAGACTTTGAAGGATCATCATCATAAGCATCAACATATAGAATATTCCGAAAATCCCAACTTTAAGTTCATTAGTAATGAAGGCTTTAAACAGAAAAGTTTCCTTTGCAATGAAATGGATCAAGCTTATTAGTAATCGAAGCCCAAGTTAAAATCATAAACGAGTGACACACCATTTATTCTTGAAATAATTTTCCCGAAAACGACAATGCACAATTTCAACTGATGAATATGTAAGAGCTTAAAGCACATTGGAAATACGTACAAAGAATATCATTAGTTAAAATAACCATATTTGGGCATGACTTGAGGACATAAGCTTTTAGGCAAATCTATTTTCGCAGTCAATTTAGAATAGTTGAATCAAGGCTCATTTCATAACTCTTCTCACATCATTTCATTTCTTGTTACCATTGGCCATAAGTGTATCTTTCATTCTTGGCACGGTGGCCACACTTTATATCTCCAACTCACTTCTTTCACTTTGAAGCATCTTTATAGATTATCAACAATATGTGCATTCGAAATCAAGGCCTTAAGTATATATATGAGCGATAAGTGTTTTAGGCGCATTAAGTATTCATTCCAAGTTATGCATAATGGATATTCATTTGAACATGAATTGAAGATAACGCTTTAACACATAAACCATACTTGAACACATTCCCGAAGGAGATCGTGATGAGATATGAGTAATTGGAACACGATTTGAGTACATTCATCTTTTAACACTTTGTTTACTTGGGATAATCCAATTTATAAGGAGTAACTAAGAATATGAGAATTACGAACCTGGGCCAACCATACTTGAAACTCATGGGAACATCATGGAATTAAATTCTAAGAGAAACGTTTAGCCAACATATCTTTCTTGAGCTTTCCTTAAGTTACTACAAGGTCCCAACACCTCTAGCATTATAAATCTATAGGAAGATAGTGAAAATCGAATAATAATTAGAAGGATTCTTATGACATAAGTCTTTTTGGAATTTTGTCAAACACCTATTATGCCAAATTGACTACAAATCTCTACAATGGTAATCCCTTCATCCCTCAACCAATTTCAACAAGAAATTACACAAAATAGTTCAACAACACGACACACAACCACGTAGTGTTACATTCATGGTCTATCTACAATTCCATAACCTAATTAAACCCATAATAATTGCATGAAGGTTTTAGTACAAGGTCTTACCCGAGTAAATGATGGTCTTGTGAGTGACTACCCTTGAATCTTAAAGATTGGGGCAAGGATTGATTATTAGAATTTCTAGATCTTCTCCCTCTATCTTTAAGATACTCTCACTTCTCTCTAAACATCAAATATTTGCTTCAAAATGAGCCCCAAAGCTATTAATCAAAATGGGGTCGGGTAAGAAAATTTCTAAAAAAGATCTCGAAGTGAATTATGTGGTGCAATTCCGTGGTAGTAGAACAGATATGTGGCCAGCAAAATAGATATGTGGCAATCATAATGGTTATGCGGCCAGCAGAATCTCCACAAAATGATTTTCATATTCTGGGTTGGGTCTGGTCCATTATGCGATGCAATTTCGTGGAAGCATAATTATTATGCGGCAAGCAGAATCATTATGTGGCCAGCAAAAATAATTTTCAAAATTTTCCCCTCTTCCATTACATTCCGCGGTGGATCTGTGGTCCGCGAAGCAATTCTGTGGTCGCATAAAGGACCGTAGAAACGCCATGTTCTGCATCAATTTTCCTCCAACTCCCCAATTCATTGTACAACCCAAAAAGTCCGTACCTCGGCTCATTTTATACAATCTTCAAAAACATTAGCCTACCTTGGCACCACAAAACATTAAATTCCTTGGCAAACATTTATGGAGCCTTACATCCTCACCCGCTTAGGATCATTCATCCTCGAATGAGGAGTAGAGTCCGCCCCAAACACCTAACATAACACATCTCAAGCACGCAAATTTTATCTAACTCTGAAATGTTTTAGAGATTTTGGCAGAGTCTCCTCTGTAATTGGGCCAATCCACCTAGTAGAGAATTACCTAAACCACTCCTAACAATATATCCACAAATCAACAAAGCATCACAATATTCCAATAACACAAATTTCAACACTACCAACATTACATTAATAAAACTTGCATCTGGACATCAGCTATACATATTTGAATCATAACACATAGAAATTACCTTTTGAGTCACAACCATTTGCTATACAAACAAGTGAAAATATTCTCTTTCCACAATACACTCGGCCTTCGAGGTTACCTCCTCGACTAATATACTCTGCTATAGCACTTGACAGAGGTAATCTTAACTCCCAGATTTATCTAATAAGGATGACAATTAGGTACTTCTCATAGGCCAATTATCCATTAACTTCACCCTCAATAGCTTCCACCGGAATGATAGACAAAGGATTTCCAACTACCTTCTTTGACGTAGACACATGAAACACGATGTGCATGGAGAACAATAATGGAGGATATCATACTCATAGGTTGACCCATTTCATTCAAGATTCCATAAGGCCCAATGTGAACTACTTCTACTCTACATTCCTTAACAATTCACCCAATATGTTCATGGAGAAAATCTTGATAATAACCCGTTCACTTTTTTCAACTCTAAATCTCTACGTCAAACACCCAAACTAAACCTTACGCGACCTTCAATAATTATTCTAAAAGATGTGCTAGCATGAATATGACCATAAAGTTTCCGACCCAATATGTTTGATCATGAGATGATGTTTTTTCTTTGACATGTTTGAACCTTCAACACCCATGGATGTAATACAAAGAGGAATTAAGGGGTTCGAGATTGAGCTAGAATTATTCAAGAATCGACCAATGTGCTGAGCAGGGCATTTCATGAGGTTATATCTTAAGAGATATGAAGGTTACTACCAATAGCGCTGATGTGGCTAATAATTGTGATGACATCATTGATTCGACAAATGAGGTATAGAGTTGCCTAGTAGGCATTGAAAATGTGGGAACCATGTACATGATCTTAAGATGTAAACGGAATGAGTCATTTCAGACATGGGATACATGGGTGGCATGATCGGGAGGATAAAGACGTTAGCATACGTTATTCTTGGAAGATGATGAGTTAATAAAGGGACAATAACAATTGTTTTATTCCATATGGGCCTTGTTTGGCAATAATATGCCTTAAGGAGAAATAGCCAAGTATGTTACACCAGTCGCTCCTTGGAGTGTAGGGAAAATCAAATTAACTCAAAATAAAAAGATTTTTGCACCATTAATGTGATAAGGGTTTCAAAATACTTGAAGTCGACTTTTGTTCTTAACAGTATTTGACACAAGGAGTCTATGACACAAGCCCACGAGGTTGAAATAGAGGTTGAACACTTCCGAGATTATTATCACTCTGACAGCTTAGCCCTTCCCAATAGTTGATCCTATATGAGAGGACTAGAGATACGACAAACTTGTCTTTCAAATCAATATGCTCATGATATGTGCTAGAATCTGAAACATCCACCTGAAGTGGGGAGGGAAAGGTCGCGGTAAGGCTACTTAACTCCAACCATACACGAGTGAAACCATGTAGCTAGGACAGCCAAATATTGGGATTAATTCATACATTGGATAGAGAGGTGCTAATTGTTAATATGATGCTCCAGGGAGAAAGACAAATAAAACTCTTATCCACCTAGGGATATTGAATATTAAAGATAGTAAACTCTCCGCACATGAAAATAGCATAGTAAATGATCCTAGAAGCCGAGTGTTTAAAGATAACGGAACCCAGGGAGACACTATAAAATAATCATAGAGGTTTGCAAATGTTCCTAATGAGTTTTCCACAGGTCTTGCGACCTGAAAACTACCATATGCTACCGAAGGAGGAGAAAAACATGAGAAACATGCATGATGCTATGAAAACCCCAAAAGTGTATTTGGTCTTGACAAATAGCCTATCAAGGATCTTTATGAGAAAGGAAGTGTTACAACAATATATGGAAAAAAAGATGCGATCTCTCATGGTTATATAACAATTTTCGGGAACTGGCACAATGAATTTACTTGCTAAGAAACATAGTCAGAATATGTTGTAGAGGTGTAAATAGAAACTGAAGACTTATTATGAACTAGAGATGTTTCTGCCATAATAACTCTCAAACTGCAATACCAGACCACGTCATGGGCAACTATAATACTAGGATAAAATAAAAGTGAGCTACTTACTGCAGAATGATCTAAGTGGACATGAAAGTCATACTGAGATGGGCAAACAAAAAGATCTTCCTACGATGAATTTGTGAAAATCTCAAATTTCAGAGGAACTTTATGTGGACAAGCGACCACTTTCAATTGAAATGTACACATATGATAGATGCTGATATATGCTCTCATGTTACCATACAGTGAAAAGGTCTCATGATAACATTCACAAATGGAGTAAATCGATGATTCAAACCATAGGAGCCACATCATAGGGGGGAGAGAGAGAGAGAGAGAGAGAGAGAGAGAGAGAGTGGCTCAAGAAGGATCTCAATACTAGGTTGTCATATATTAGATTCAATACCATGTAGGTAAACATTATGATGGTGCGTGCACAAGTGAGCATATGTTCTCCATATGAATGAACATGTTCTATAAGAAATTCATAACGTATGGTCCCCTGTTGAGAACTTGGGGAAGCAAGTGGGAAGTGTTAATCTACGGTTATAACTAAATTGAAGGAAAGCAATGTAGAGCTCAATTCCACAAGAGGTTGTAAACAAGAGACTTTGTGATAAAGTGGCTTCAAGAATAATGCGTCTCATTCAAAGAGTAGGTACATGAAATGTTTTGCGATTCAGTTTCTTGTTAAGACCATGTTTATGAAGGCTCTTCAATATGAGTGTACATATACAACAAGGAAAATTATGCGGTCTTCATAATGATGTACTAAGGAGTGACTTATTTGGTGCTTTGAGGTTGACAGGGCAGTACCTTAAGTGATGCCCCTCGACTCCACATACATTGGTACCATAGTGACATACCCCGAATGATATCTCCTACACTTCACGCAATGGGGATGAGGTCCGTTAAACTGACTCGCCCCACTGACTTGATATTTACCCTTTTTCTGCACAGATCACAAGCTTCCCCCTTATCCTTCCTCTAGGCCTTCACGCGGGAGTAACAATCTCTATACCTATTTGCTGTGTGGGCCCTTGGAATTGCCTAGGCCTGCAACCTCTAACACGCTCTTCAGCATACTCATAACACGATGCCATATGTTCCTTCCCGTACATCAGGCTGACCGAGATGGGTGTCCCCAACCTAGGGAATTTGTACTTCTTCTGTCCCCTCTTTGCACAACCATAACATATTTCAAAAGTTATCTATCATAAACCCAAGTGGCACTTCTTACAAATCAAACATTATAGCTTATTGTTGCCAACAATCCTCTCTCGTTTCTTAGATGCCGGCACCACATGATTCAGTGGCATGGTAACATTAATAGGAACAAGGGCACTTTCCCTAGCAACTAGTTCTTTCAATCCCTCCTCGCTTCCTCGAACTCGTGGGTTACTCATCTGGAAAATGAGAGATGACGAGAAAATTAACTTCCTACCTCTAGCTCTACTGCATGATCTGAAGTATCAGAGAAGGGTGACATTCCTAAATGCCCAAGTAGCCTCCTAATTATAGATATGGTCAACAACACACCGATAAGAAGGACTCTACTAAACATGGCTTCGAGACATCCTAGGACACTTTAAAACCTTAGGCTCTGATACCAAGTTTGTCATTCCCCTCGGGGAGTGCGACCAGCGCTAAGTCGAGATTACCCTGTCAAGAAAGCTTGTTAGATACTTTCTACCCGACCTTGCCTATTAATACAGTGGATATGTATTCAATTGTTCAAACATTACAAGGATTTCATAATCAAAACCAATTCCATTACCATTAATAGCTTGATTTATAATTCCCAAAATATATTACCCATTCATAGTTTGAAGTGGAACATGTGGTACAAATACAACATTTCTAGTTTTGACTTTCCCAACACCAATGTACAACCTACAACATGTTTAAGGAGAATCTAAGTACTACAGAAGAGTATATAGAAGTATCGGCGATAAGGCCCTGGCTATACCTCAAAACACAAAGTACGACATCAAGTAACATCAGGCCCCGAATAGAGTAGGGATCACCAAAACCTGTTCAATAGGGAATAATTGATAACGAGGACTAAAGACGCCCGTTGATGAACCACCTGCATCCATTGAAGATGCAGCACCCCTGACAAAATGAAGTTAGTACATATATAATAGTACTAGTATGTAAAGCTAAATGTCCTCTTTTAAAATAGAATGCCAATATAAGAAAGGGAAAACCATGGAAACAACAAGCAGCGATTGATGATATCCAAATGCAAAGTTAAAACATAACATTATTTAAAGTACATTGAGAAGATGATAATCAAAACATGAAGATATTATTATTTTTTGGTTAGGAGACCTTTAGTACCGATGTACCATCGTGAATTTAGCACGGAGTCCGATCACGGCCCGATCGGCTAGGCCATCTCATCCGATGACATCAACCACAATAACAATCACTATCTCAGTACTGATATACCATCGTGAATTTAGCACGGAGTCCGATCACGGCCCGATCGGCTAGGCCATCTCATCCGATGACATCAACCACAATAACAATCACTATCTCAGTACTGATATACCATCGTGAATTTAGCACGGAGTCCGATCACGGCCCGATCGGCTAGGCCATCTCATCCGATGACATCAACCACAATAACAATCACTATCTCAGTACTGATATACCATCGTGAATTTAGCACGGAGTCCGATCACGGCCCGATCGGCTAGGCCATCTCATCCGATGACATCAACCACAATAACAATCACTATCTCAGTACTGATATACCATCGTGAATTTAGCACGGAGTCTGATCACGGACTGATCGGCTAGGCCGTCTCTCCGAAGACATCAACCACATTCACAATCCCTATCTCAATAACAATCATTAATCACAATCACCACCATATGTGTGGCATGGCATCTGATCTCGTCATGATCGGCTAGGCCGTCTCACCACAATGTTGTGTGGATCGACATCACCCTTCGCTAATAAACCTCTCATCTCAGATAAGGGGAATAATTTTATCACATCAATCTCATCCCAAATAATAGGAATAATCACAATCCACTCCTACACCGTCACGTGTAGTTTCGGAGTTAGGTTATTTCAACCTACTCTTCCTCGGTGAGTAATGATACTCCTAAAAACATTTTTCTTTTTGAATACAAAGGAAACATAAATACAAATACATTTACCTCATAACCTTTCACGCCATATATTGCTTCATTAGTACTTTCAACCACTCACAACATCATTATTTCATCAGCTCACTTGGCCAGACATATGATTCATCTTTCATGGCACGATGGTCGTACTTCATATCTTTACTTTAAAGGATCATCATCATCAGTATCAATATATAAAATATTATAGAAATACTAACTTTAAGTTCATTAGTAATGAAGGTTTTAAACATGATAGTTTGCTTTGCAAAGAAATGGAGCAAGATGATTTGCAATCAAAGCACAAGTTAAAA
Organism: Nicotiana otophora; assembly: GCA_000715115.1. Lineage (NCBI taxonomy): Eukaryota > Viridiplantae > Streptophyta > Magnoliopsida > Solanales > Solanaceae > Nicotiana > Nicotiana otophora. The sequence continues at coordinate 183,847 of AWOL01S0003518.1, forward strand.
TCATAAACGAGTGACACACCATTTATTCTTGAAATACTTTTCCCCAAAAGGGCAATGCACAATTTCAACTCATGAATATGTAAGATCTTAAAACGCATTGGAAATACGTACAAAGTATATCATTAATTAAAACAACCACATTTGGGCAAGAATTGACGACATAAGCTTTTAGGCAAATCTATTTTCAAAATCAATTTGGAACAGTTGCATCAGGGCTCATTCCATAACCTTTCTCACATCATTTAATTTCATTGGCACCATTGGCCATAAGTATAACTTTCATTCTAGGCACAGTGGCCACACTTTATATCTCCAACTCACTTCTTTCACTTTTAAGCATCTTTATAGATTATCAACAATATGAGCATTCGAAATCAAGGCCTTACGTAAATATATAAGCAATAGGAGCTTTAGACGCACTGAGTATTCTTTCCAAGTTATGCATAATGGACTTTTATTTGAACATGAATTGAAGTTATAAGCGCTTTAACACATAAATCATACTTGAACATATTCTCAAAAGAGATCGTGATGATATAGGAGTAATTCGAACACATTTTGACTACATACATATTTTGACATTTTGCTTACTTGGGATAATCGCATTTATAAGGACTAACTCGGAACATGAGAATTAGGAACCTGTCCCAACCATACGTGAAACTTATGAGAACATCATGGAATTCAATTCTAAGAGAGAAGTTTACCCAACATACCTTTCTTGAGCTTTCCTTAAGTTACTACAATGTCCCAACACCTCTAGCAATATAA
>AWOL01S0003518.1:191351-201546 GCA_000715115.1 Nicotiana otophora
GAGACTTCTTACACTATTTGGCATAATAGCCTTCAATGAAACACCACTTGGAGTCATAACATTTTTATACCCAACTCTCACTTTGAACACATTCTCGAAGGATAACATCATATGATAAGAGCACCTGGAACACATTTTGTACATACACCTTTCAACACAAAGTTTATTCGGTATAGTTGATTTATAAAGAATAACTCGGAACTTACAAGAACATCATGGAATTCAATTCTAGGAAAGCATTTTAGCCAACATACCTCGCTTTGAGCTTTTCTTAAATTACTACAATGTTCCGGAAATTCTAGAAATCCCAATATTTTTTGAGACATAACAAAAGTTGAACCATAATTAGGAAGATATTCATGGTCTCAGCTCGTTTGAACATTTTATCAAATACTAGGTGTGCAAATTTAACTACAAGGTTCTTCTACAAGATTTCCTTCACTCCACAACCCAATCTTTACTTATTTGAGCTCAACAATCTTCTCACAAATATTATTAGTACAAGCATGTATAAATAATACTCTTACACCCAAGAATCATACTCCCAATAACCCATCTTTTACCCCAAACTCGAAATTGAAGAATAGGGGTTTGAATCTTACCTCTTAGATGAATATCTTGTGACTGGCTTCCTCTCTCTACCCATCCTTGGGGTTATGTAATGGGCTCCTACGTGCACGGCTGCGCACCTGGGCAAGTGGCCGCGCATCTGCCCGCGCACACAAGGAAGAAACTCCCAAATATGCACGGCCGCACATCTGGACGCACATATGACATAAGACCAGTAAACTGGCTATAACTTTCTGTATACATATCCTAATGACTAACGGTTTGATGAGTTGGAAACTAGACTCAAAGGGCTTTAATTGAATAGGTATATCACTTCTTAAGTTTGTATATTTCGGTAGCAGCATACATTTGAAGTAGGATGCTGTGCGAATTGAGACATCCTTTCCACTTAATATATCCAACTTGTTCCACACAAGTTCTTGTCATTCACAAAACTACTTAATATGTTCCAACACACCTTAAACATATATTTTCATATAAAAATGATGTGGTTGTATCCCATGGGTTTCCTTTAATACTCAAATACATTATTCCCAAATACCACTGACGTACTTTAAAATCATAAATCATTAGGAAATTTTTAACAGGGACTTACATTCTCCCCCGCTTGGGATCACTCATTCTCGAATGAGGAGTAGAGTCCGCCCCGAACACCTAACATAACTCGACTCTTGTTTCAAACATTTTAAGCCCCCAAATTTGACTAACTCCAAAATATTTTAGAAATTTCGGCAGAGTCTCCCTTGTAATTGGGGCCTATCCACATGCCAGAGAATCCCAAAACCACCTTAACAGCATATCCATAACTCAACAAAGCATCACAGTATATATCAACAATACTGATCTCAACATTTAGGGCATTATATTAACAGAAGTGGTATCTAGACATGAGTTGCACATATTTAAATCATAACACAAAAGAAGTACCCTTTTGAACCACAACCATTTGCTTATACAAGCAAGTAAGAATACTTCCTTTACTTTGACGGAGGCAGATCTCAAATTTCGAACTTATCTAACTGAGATGACAACTAGGTACCTCTTATAAGCCAATTACCCATTAACTTCACCTTCAATGGTTTCCACCGGAACAATAGGCAAAGGATTTCCAACAACCTTCTGGAACCTAGATACATGATGTATTGGGTGTATGGAGGACAACAATGAGAAAACATCATACTCATAGTTTTGCCTATTTCCTTCAATATTCCATAAGGCTTAATATGACTACACATACTTTCTTCAACTCTAAATCCCTACGTTGAACACCCAAACTAAACCTTTGGCGACCTCTAACAATTACTCTAAGATGTGCTATCTTGAATATTATCGTAAAACTTCCTATCCAATATATTTGATCACGGGATGATGCTTCTTCCTTAACATGTTTGAACCTACAACTCTTGATAGACTTACTACAAATAGGATTAATGAGGTTCGATTGGGCTATAATTGTTCAAGAATCCATCAATGTACTAAGAAGGGAATTTCAGGAGGTTATATCCTAAGAGACATAAGGGTGACCACTAATTGTGCTGCCACGGTTAATCATTGTTACGAAATCATCGATTAAACAAACGAGGTATAGAGTTACTAGTACACATTAATAATGTGGGAACCATATACATGATCCTAAGATGTAAAAGAAGTGAGTCATTTTAGACATGTGGTATATGGGAGGCATGATCGGGAGGATAAAGGCATTAGCATAAGTCATTCTTGGATGACTATGAGTTATGAAAGGGATAATAACAATTGTTTCATTTTATATGTGCCTTGTTTGGAAATAGTAGGCCTCAAAGTGAAATAGCCAAGTACGTGACACCAGTCGCCTCTTCGAATGTAGGGAAGATCAGTTTAACTCCATATGAGAATATTATGGCACCCTGAATGTGATATAGGTTTCAAAATGCATGAAATTGCATTATGCTCTTAACATTAACTGACAAAAGGAATCTATGCCACAAGCCCATGAGGATGAAAAAGAAGTTGAACACTTGTGAGATTATTATCATTCTCACAGCTTAGCATTTGCCAATAGTTGATCCTATGTGAGAGGACTAGAGATACGACAAAAATGTCTTTCAAATCAGTATGCTCTCATGTTACTAGATGTTAAAAAGGATTCATGATAATATACACAAAAGAACAAAGTGATTGTTCAAACCATAGGAGCCTCATACACCGGAGAGAAAAAGGGTGGCTCAAGAAGGATCTCAGCACTAGGATACATTAGATTTGATACCACATAGGTAAATATTATGGTTGTGCATGCATAAGCACAAGTGAGCAGATGCTATCCATTTGAATCAATAGGTTCTTGTAAGAAATTCATCAGGTGTAGTCCCTTGTTGAGAATTTAGGAAATTAAGTGGGAAGTATTAATCCTAGAGTTATAACTCAATTCTAGGACATAATTATAGAACTCAATTCCTCAAGAGGTTGTAAATAAGAGAATTTTGATCAAAAGGCTTCATGAATAATGCGTCTCGTTCAAATAGTAGGTTGATGCAATGTTTTGTGATTCAACATCTTATTAAGACCGTGTTTATAAAGGCTCTTCAATATGGATGTACATATACAACAAGGAAAAATTATGCATGTTCATAATGATGTACTAAGGAGTGACTTACTTGATGACTTTAGATTGACAGGGCAGTGCCTTAATTGATGCCCCTCGACTCCACATCCGTAACATACATTGGTACCATAGTGACATACCCCTGAATGACATCTCCTACACTTCACACAACGAGGATGAGGTTTGTTAAACTGACTCGCCCCACCAACCTAGTATTTATCCTTTTTGCATACATCATAAGCATTCTCCCTATCCTTCCCCAGGGAGCCCCGTGATGGGATTAACAATCTCTGCAGCAGCTCATTGTATGGACTTTTGGAATTTTCCAAATCAACCACCCCTAACACACTTCTGAGCATACTCACAACACGACGCAAAATATTCCCGCCCACATATCGGGCAGACCGGGATGGGTGTACCCAAACTAAGGGCATTTTTTACTATTGTGCCCCTTCTTTCCACAACTATAACATGCTTCAAGAATCATCCAACACAAAACCGAGTGTCTCTTCTTTCATATCAAACATTCTGGCTCATTGATGCCAATAATCTTCTTTCATTTCTTAGGTTCTCTTACCACATATCCCGGTGGCACGGTAACATTAATATGAATAACGACACTTCCCCTAGCAACTGGTTCTTTCAATATATCCTCGATGCCTCAAACCCGTGGGTTACTCATATGGAAAATAAGACATGACGAGGAAATTAGCTTCCTATCTTTAGCTCTATCGCACGATCTGGAGTATCAAAGAAGGGTAAAATTCCTAAATGTCCAAGTAGCCTCCTCATTATACGTGTGGTCGACAACACACTGATAAGAAGGACTTTACCAGACACGGCTCTGAGACACCCTATGATACTTTAAAACCTTAGGCTCTGATACCAAGTTTGTCACGCCCCAAACTCGGGGAACGCGACCGTCTCTCAATCGAGTGAGCCCAGCCGAGCAAGCTTGTTAGATTTTTGTTTACCCAAACTTATCCATGAATAAAGAGAATATGTACTCCATTAATCAAACTTTCAAACGATTTCATTAACAACTCCAATTTCATATTCATTAGCAACTTCATTCATAATTTCCAAAATATTACGTGTTAATAGAATTAATGAAAAATATGATTTCCAAATACCAACATTTCTAATTCAATTCCCCACAGTAAATACCACCCACAACCTATCTACGGAGCCTCTAAGTACAACAGAAGAGTCGGCAACTAGGCGCTGGCTATACCTTAAAATACAATGTACAACTCAAATGACATGAGGCCCGGAATAGAGTAGAGCTCACCAAAACCTGCTGAATAGAGAGTGACTGCTAACGAGAACCAAAGTTGTCCACTCATGAACCATCTGCATCCATTGAAGCTGCAACGCCCCAGCAAAAAGGACGTTAGTACATATGGAATAGTACTAGTATGTAAAGCTAACTTTCCACTTTCAAAATAGAAAGCCGATATAAGAAAGGGAAAATCATAGAAACAGCCTGTCACAATCAACCATATCCAAATGTGCAGTTAAAAAATAACAATTTTCAAAATATGAACTTCTTATACAATTTTGGTTGGGAGATCCTTAGCACCGATATACCACTGTTCACAATACAATATTCACAATACCAATACCACTGTACTTTTAACACGGAGTCTGACCACGACCCGATCGGCTAGGCCATCTCATTAGATACATAAACCACAATCACTCTCAATACCAATACCACCGTACTTTTGGCACGTAGTCCGATCATGACCCGATCGGCTAGGCCATCTCATTAGAGACATCAACCATAATCACAATTTCAATTACAATTTCCAGCACAATCACCACCATGTGTGCGTCATGGTGTCCGATCACGACCTGACCGGCTAGGCTATCTCACCATAATACTGTTTGGATCGATATCATCCCAATTAAGGGGAATAATTTTAACACATCAATCTCATCCCAAATAAGGGAAATAATTACAATCCACTCCTACACCGGCACGTGTAATTTCGGGATTAGGTTAATTCAACCTACCCTCCCTCGGTGACTATCGATACTCCCAAAAATATTATTGATTTGCTTACAAAGGTAACAACAATACAATTGGATTTACCTCAAAACATTTCATACCGTATATAGCCTCATTGGCACTTTCAACAACTTTCAACATCATTATTACATTGGCTCTCTTGGCGATACATATGATTCTTCATTCATGGCACAATGGCCGTATTTCATATTCCACACTTTCATTTCTTCCCTTTCATGGATCATCATCATAATTATCAACAAATAGAATATTCCTGAAATCACAACTTTAGGTTCATTAGTAATGAAGGCTTTCAACACAATGGATTTCCTTCCAAGAAAATGGAGGAAAATGATTGGCAATCAAAGCACAAGTTAAAATCATAAACAAGTAACACATCATTTATTCTTGAAATACTTTTCTAAAAAGGGGAATTACACCATTTCAACTACTGAATATATAAGAGTTAAAAACACATTGGAAATACTTACAAAGCATAGCATTAGATAAAATAGCCACATTTGGGCATGACTTGAGTACATAAGCTTTTAGGCAAATGTATTTTCGAAGTCAATTCGGAATAGTTGAATGAAAGATCATCTCATAACCTTTCTCACATCATTTCATTTCATTGGCACCATTGGCCACAAGTATAACTTTCATTCTTGGCATGGTGGCCACAATTTATATCACCAACTCACTTCTTTCACTTTCGAGCATCTTTATACATTATCAACAACAAGGCATTTCTAATCAAGACTTTAGGTACACATATAAGCAATTAAGGGTCTTAAGCACATTGTGTTTTTCTACCACAATTTGACATGATAAATTTTATTTGAAACACTACTCAAAGTCATAACATTTTAATACACATATCATTCTTGAGCATATTCCTAAAGGATAACATAATGTGATAGGAACATTCAGAACACATTTTGAATACATAATTCTCGGCACTTTGCTTACTCGGGATAATCGAATTTATTAAGAACAACTCGGAATATGGGAATTAGGAACTTGAGCGAACAATACTTGAAACTTATGGCAATATCATGGAATTTATTTCTAAAAGAGTAGTTTAGCCAACATACCTCAAATTCGTCCCTTAATGATACTACAACAATCCATTACACTAAGCAACTTCAATTTACAATAACAATACCCAATGGGACCAATATTAGTCACAAATTCCATAATTTAGGCCATTTAGGCACTTTATCAAATACCTAGTAGACATGAATCTCTACATCTCTTAATCATAGAATTAGTTCATCCAACTACTACCGTTTACCAACAATTTATCCCACCATCATTCTTAAACAATTCTTAACTTTCAGCATCACATACATGACCATCCATCCACACCCAACCAACAAAATTCCATCAAATAATCACCTTTCAATCTCTACAATGGTTATGTATTTAAATTGGGAACTTATGGCTTCCAATCACCACACCCTAAGTTATAACACATATTTCATACATAAATAATCACCATAGATTAGTCACAGATGGTGGTCATACCTCTTGTAGACCAAATCTTGAAAGACAACTTTTGGGGTGTTCTTGAGATTTTGAAGAAATCCTATGGAATCCAATAAAAACCTTTTTGTTACTAGTGATTGAGAAGTGAAATCATCATAAAAACACACTTAAAAACTCACCTTAGGTGTGTATTGGAAGCCTTGGCCGGATGGGTGACGGAGAGAAAGCCCTAGTCTTGAAGAAATGACTTAGCCCCTCTCTCTACCAGTCCTTGGTGTTATTTAATGGGATCCTATGTGCACGTCTGTGCATCTGGCCGTGCACACAAGGCAGAAACCCCCAAATATGCGCGGCCGCACATTTGGGCGCGCATATGACATAGGTCCAGTAAAATGGCCATAGCTTTATGTATACATATCCACATGACAAATGGTTTAATGCGTTGGAAACTAGACTCAAAGGGATTTAATGTGATAGGTAGATCACCTCCTAAATCTTTATAGTTTGGTAGCAGCATATGTTTGAAGTAGGATGTTGTGCGAATTGAGACATCCTTTCCATTTAATGTATCCATCTTGTTCCACACAAGTTCTTTCCATTCACAAAACTCCTTAATATGTTCCAACACACCTTAAACATATAGTTTCATACACAAATGATGTTGTTCTATCCCATGGGTCTCCTTTAATACTCAAATACGTTATTCCCAAATACCGTTGGCGCATATTAAAATCTTAAATCATTAGGAAATTTTTAACGGGGCCTTACACATCGATAGGAGAACTCAAAGAATAATGGGATATACCCAAATACGGAGAAAAATAATATGACACATAGGAATAAGTGGAGCCTGGATCAAATAATATTGATGCATCTCTATGACAGAGCGGAACAATACCTGTAATGACAGAGTTGGATGCAACTGGCTCTGCACGAGCAGGAAGAGCATAATATCTAACCTGGCCTCCCCCTATAGAGCGACCTCCACATGCCCGACCTCCACCTCAAGCTAGCTGCGCAGGTGGAGTGGTAGTTTGTGTTGTACCCATAGCATGAGGACCCAGTGTAGCACGCGGTGCCTGAGTAGCTTGTGGAGGTGCACCCCTCCTATGTCTGGGGCAATCCCTCGCCATATGACGACTGTCACCACACCCAAAACAAGCTCTTAGATGATGTGGTTGTTATGGTTGGCTCGGGTCTGATCGGCTAGATTGACCGCTGAAAGCACCCTGTGTAGGGGGTGCGCTAGACACTGGCAGTACATAATAAGGATCCTGGGGGATAGGAGTGGGCAGAATAACACTAGCGGTTGGAAGTACTGAATGAATAGGGAAACTCACATACCCCTGACCATGACGAGCTGCAGCTGGGGCACGAGTACCACTATTAGTGCCAGACTCTCGAGACCTCTTGGCATCTATCTCCTCTCTCTCCCGAGTCAGCATACCCTCCAATCTCCTCTAAATCCCCACTACCTACTAGTATGCAATGTCCATCTCCATCTCTTGAGCCATGCTAAATCTGATGTTGGGGTTGAGTCCCTCGATAAACTGACAGACCCGCACTCAAACAACAGCAACCAAGGCTGGTACATGCCTAGCCAAATTACTGAATCGAACTGCATACTCAGAAACGATCATAGAACCCTGGCGCAACTGCTCAAACTCTGCGCGCCATTCATAATTGAGACTCTGGGGAACATACTCCCTTCAGAACATATCCGAGAACTGAGTCCGGGTGAGTGAAGCTACCTCGGCCGTACTACCCAACTCATAAGCTCGCCACCACTTATCGGTCGCTCCCCTAAGTTGGAACACTATGAAAGCAACCCCACTAGTCTCTGCAATACCCATGGTACAGAGGATACGGTGGAAATTGATGATGTCCAAATCCAATACTAAAAAGTAAATGGACACGGTCACATGCATTATAATTTACCCAACTATGAGTCGGGGTCGAATCCCACAGAGAACAATATGTAGGCGATTAGGTGTGTAAGAGCATTATCACTTATTATGCTAAGACAAACACTTAGAAATGTTATGAGAAAATATTTATAATAGTTGTGAAAATGTAAACTATCCTAGTAAGCAAATAAAATGATCAATGGCTACAAGCATGGATGCATAGGGAATTACACTCAAGTAACGATCCAATGTATTCCACGATTTTACAAATATGAGCGAGTTTATGTTAAATAGCCTCGGGTAATAATTCTATATTAGCTTTTTCCGAAGACTAACAGGACTTCCTAATTGAATTATACCTAAAACAATTAAGAGATTAAGCACACCCGAATATGGCTACAAGTAGTTCGATCCTATCGCTAGGTAGAATCTATAAAATAAGGGTTAAAGCCTCAATTTATTGTTAATTAATGTTTCCCAACCCCAAATTATCTTTCCCAAAATTACTTTGAAGTTAATGGGCGAGTCCTATGGTTAGCTAACCCCTTTGGAAACATTGAAGAACACGAATAATTAAAGAAACAATAACTCACTTCATAATAAATAAAAATCGTTCCATACATAAGCACTACAAGATATTTAATCCACACTTTAAATATGAATATTCCCATAAACAAGATTCAAGTGTTGGAAAAAATATTACACACTTAGATATTCAATACAAAGAAAGGAATTGAAGAAATGAGCATAAATGAGTAAGAAATTCTCAACCAAAAGCTTCAAATCTTCAAGACCCAAGTGTGTGTGCAAAAACCCTAGATCCAAAACTTATGTTCTCTCTCAAGATATGTTCAAAGCTGCCAAAATTATGCCAAACATCCCGTTCCAATAAGCTAGATCGTGTATTTGTGGGTTTGGAATTGAGAGAATGTGAAATGCCAACCCTGTCCTCAGCTGAAGCCCGTTGACCGCACCTGCAGGAAAATCATCGCAGGTGTGGCTCCGCAAAAGCGGACTTACTTTTGCAGATGCGCAAACTCTGGGGAACTGTCTACTCCGTAGGTGCGGACATGTCTCCGCAGCAGCGGTTTCGCAGATGCGGTCAATCGAAGATGCGATGCCTGTGTGGAATTTCCTTCTTCGCAGATGCGGACCATACAGTCACACAAGCGACTCCGCAGGCGGGGATTACTTACCGCAGATGTGGTCCCAGTGTAGTGTATCACATCTTCACAGATGCGGCCTTCCCCTCACAGATGCGATGTCGCATATGCGAACAGTGTTCCGCAGATGCGGAATCACTGAAGGATTTTGCACTTTTTGTACTCTTTTTTCTCAATTTCACTTCAAGTGAATTCAACTCTCTTCATGGCATCATTTACCTGCAAAATCTAGCAATACACACCATAAAGAACCTCATATGATAATTAAAGGACGCAAAATCTAAAGCAAAGAGACTGAAATAAATGGTAAAATCACCACTCATCAACACCCCCAACTTAAAGCTTTTGCTTGTCCTCATGCAAATGAAAACCAATAATTCAATGAGGTTCTACTATTTAAAGCACAAGAGGCATTGCTATCATACACAAATCACATTCTCCAATTAAGCACCATACTTATGGATTTGGTTTT
>AWOL01S0003518.1:214675-235523 GCA_000715115.1 Nicotiana otophora
GCCATCTAGTCATGGGTCAATGTAAATGTATAAATGAATGCAATGCATAATGAAGTAAGTCAATAAGATCTCTCAGAATATCATAAGATCATTATGCCTTTGGATGAACTTTATCAACTTACGTATTTTCTGAGACCCATGAACAAACGATATAATAATAAGACACATGGGGAATCAAGAACATTGGCACCCCTAGTACTTATATGAACTTGTCATTTATGAAAGTTGCACGTTTTCTTGTTTCGTTTGTATCATATGGATAATGCCAAAAGGAAAGAAGAGATAGCTTTAACATACCTCAAGTCGTCAATGCAACTCAACAACAAGGTTACGACAACTAGCGCGCCAACCCTATAATAATGAAATACATGTACAACTTAGATGGCGCTAGTATATCACGTATCTCAAATGATAACTCGATTCAAACGTAAAACGGGCAGCATTTCACCCTGATTTTACTGCTACCTAAAATAGACTAGATACAAGCACAATACAATCAGCACCTCAAAAACAACCCAACTACAATTCGGGACCTTCAATACAACAAAAACCCCAAATATACCATAACACATCCAATCAACAAGTTATCAATTAACCAGAAATTGCAACGACAGGCGACTAGCCTACTACCCTACCACATGTGGAATTTCTCCGCGCCCTTATATCCTTCCAAATTCAATAAATAAGCAGCACAATAGGCCAACACGAGTGGATTACAAGACAGTCCACTAAAAGTAAAATAAATCAAACTCACGGCTTCCGATCACCGTCCCATGAGTTCTAACTATTAGGAAATGAATGTATCAACATTCCTTGATATTTAAAGCTTAAATACAGAAATTAGACGTTTTCTTAACTATGAAGTACCTTCCAAAACCCAAACTACAAAGAAAAAGAGAGATATAGCGATACTTACGTCGTAGGGAACGTTCTAATGTTATCGCTTCTTTATTTCGTACCCGGGATGTTAATCTTCTTTGAATCCCTAGAAGAGAGCTTATGGATATGTTTATGGATGTTCTCTGGTAATGTTCTATGGATAAATTAAGATAAAGACGGCCTAAGACCTATGTATATCAACTATGGAAATGTCAAAGAGGTGCTAGCTTGGCACCGTAGCACTAGCCCATCTTCTGACGCTTTTTTTTTATCTGGATGTCGTATGAATGAACGATTAAGTGAGTTGGAAACTAAATTTCAAGACCTTAAATTTGGTATATAATATGTCCCAAATTACCTCATAAAACACACGAAATGTATTCCTCAAAATGTTTCAATGACACACCTACTTGTCACTAATGCAGTCTGTACAGTCTCGCAAAACTGCAAATATCTCTCTACTTTGATGTCGTATCAATAAATGGTTTAATGCGTTAGAAACTAAACTCATAGATCTTCAATTTTATATGTAGATAATACAGTAATCCCAAGTATATTGCGAGAAAAGCTCCGCTACATTTGACCTAATATTTAGCACATTTATGAATGCAACTTGTGAAGGCCTTTTCCAACTTTTCTTCCACAACATGCTTGACTTTAAAACGTAATACATGACTATCACACGAATAAAATAAATCATAACATAACCTCCTTATCATGTTAAGAATCATAGTCTCAACCCAAAGTACATGTTATAACATTCCAAACTTAACGACTTTCGAAGAAACTTATTTTCTTCAATTGGTTTAGCTTCTAATCTTTCCAACCCTCTTGGTACTTTTTAATCATGATCTCATTTCCGAGCTTACATCAATTGACTTACAAATACTCTCACGTATGAAGATATGGGGTGTAACATCATTACCCATTTGGAACATTCGTCCTCGAATGTTGACTGATGCACTTATCAATCTCATAACCCATAGCTCTTACGAATATTTTAATACTGTCCTTGCCATCTAGGCAATGTTTTGTGAATAAATCCCAAGGTCAGGGCATTCCCCCCTTTAGGCCTCTTTTTCACACTACGACTTGTTGTGCGAATTCTTCCATTATCGTAACTGTTGGTACATTCTATCATACAGCCTGTACGACTCTGACCATGGAAGGGACTATGCGAATCTTCTCTCCTTTTTTCTCAAGCTTTTAGCAAATATCTAGGCCTTACTATATGAATATAATTGAACTATGACAAGCTGTCACTCTGGGCATCTATAGGTACACTGAAGTTCTTCACTCGGTACTTTGTCAATCTTACGACTATTGATATAACTTATTTTATAGCGTTGGTTATATATTGTTATGGGTTTGCTACAGCTAGGTAGGTCACACTAAACCATATCTCTTACTTCGGTTTATTATTACTGAGGTCTGCTACCCAAATCCATGTTACTCTCTCGCTACTTATCTTATATGTATAAATCTAAGTCCTTTAGCTCTTCCTCATTAATGTTCATATTAAGAATGACGGCCTAATCTCAACTCATATTTTGTAACTTTTATCCATCCATTGTTGATTCACCTTAATATTGATCCAAATCTAACATTGATAACTTGAAACCTCTTACGTAATATATTATCACTAGGGCTCATGTTGCATCGGGGGACATTTGAAATGATTTGCTTGATCCACCTTGGGAAGATACTATACTTCAATAACCGTATTTCATAGCATCCCAATGTGATTCATCTTATGGGGGTATTCTAATCCCGTGAAATTCATGAAATCCCTTTTTTAAAAATCATTACTCAATCAAAGGCCTAAACATCATCCTTTTATCATCACAATTACCCCTTTATTATACTACTAGGGCAACATCTTATCTCTTCTAATTGTTCCTAGCCTTAGACTCCTCTGAGTTCATTCAGGTTGTACCAAGCTTTCTGTTACTTACGAAAACCATCAACTCCATTGTTTTTATGGTTTTAATCCCGAGGACTTACATATTTGCGTCACCTTCTCACTCACCTTTTGATATCCTTACTCCTATCTACCTAAAACCTTGTCACTCTATGATACTTTACCTTGTGACTTACACCTATTTATTTATACTACTCACAACCTTCCTTTAACTTTCTAGCAACATAGATTTCCTTTCGTGCCTTCTCAGTTGCCTTTAAATGTAAGCAATTACTTTTCCCGACTGTTCTACCACTTGTTTAATGAGTATGTGGCATATCTTATTTCCCACAAATACTAGAATCTCCTGTAACTCATATGATCTCAAATATCACTTTTGTCTTCCCGTTCATTAGTCACGATAGGTGCCACTTTCTTATGGAGTGCATAGAATATTGTAGTGAGACTATAGTTACAAGATCATTTCTTCTTCAAGTTACTATGCTTAGGTTGAAACCTTCTCCATTATTTCCTCAGATCCTCTGACTCCTGTAAAGGTTCAAGCTTATTACATCGTATAGCCGAAGAAATTTTTGATGTTCTCACTCGCCTATAATTATCCTCAGTTACTTACCTCCACGCCCATGTGCTCTTAGGGTCGGTTCATAACTCAAATTTTGACTATCTCCCCAGTGGCACTTTCTTTCATTTACATAACACTTATACGGTACCTTTAACTACTACAACTCCTATCTGAATATTTCTCAAGAATTACAATGTCATATCTGCGAGACGCATTCCCTGTGTTGGGTTCACCACGTTTATCTTCTACAATCTGCTGATTTGTCTGTAACCTCTTGTCTAGCCATAACTAGGCTTTTTCCGAATCAACTAAGTAACTACTCGTTAGTCCATTCTAATATCTATATTCTGCGTAATATTTCTTGGGTTATGTCCTTTGTCTTAACTTACCCCTCACACTGGCTACTTATATATCAAGTGTTCATTTGCACTTATTTATCTATAACATCTAGTGCTAGAACCCTTACCGCCTCTCCTCGGCGTGCTTGCATAATCTTCTGGAGTCCTAACATATATGTAAGGTATGAATAAATGCAACCTCATCCCTTTCACATTATTACCACTTTATTCCTTTACCATTCCATAGTTACCTGAACAACTTAACTCTGATTTAATACCACATCACACCATCTTCCCCCATCTCTTTATCTTTGGCGTCTTTTCACATCTTTACTAATTCTTACTCGCCTTATGGTATCCCTTCTGTACCAAGGATATCTGCATTTCTTATGCACGAGGGTGACACCTAGTGTAACTAGCACACTTAGTCCATTAAGCTTAACTCTGCTCATAGTGCTTGCTTTAGGGAAACGTCTTCTTGAATGACCTTTAAAGGATATTCTTCTCACGATGCCGACTATTATCAAATCATTTGGTCCCTAATTCATGTTCAGTTTATCTTGTTCCCTAGCCCGTACTAGTTTCTATTACTCAGGGGGTCTAACCTTTCCTTTCGGTAATCACGTTCAAGTCACCAACTCATTTCTCGAAGTGAGGGTATGACTTTATGTCTTATACAATTTTATTGTGTCAAGGCATGTCACCTCTTGTCTTTTTCTTCACTTAACTATAGACTCTATCATGTCATATTTTGATTTACCTTTATCACACATTTATAACATCTTACTTATAATGCTTCATTTACTCTCTTCTTATTCTTCGATTAATATTTCTGTCTATCACTTTATTCTTAAAACTTCAACAAAACATTCTTTCGCTTTTAGCTCCCCTTGCACCATCTCATTGGTCTTCGGGTATCCTAACAATTACTCCTAACTAGCGGCAGGAGTCATACTAAGGTAAATATTCATTCCTTATAGGATTCCAGTGCCTATCTTCTGAACTTTCTAGTATTCATATCCGACTGTACTAATCTAGAGTGCACCATCTAGGTATCTCACAAGGAGAACTATTACCACATTTACAATATCCTTCGGAAATGTTAGCTAATGATAACAATCCATCCACCATTTTGGGTTACTCTAACCCTAGCTGGATCCTGATATCCCCTTTTTCTCTTAACCTATATCTGTTAGCTCTCATAGGGCATAACTGAGATGGGTGTGACCAATTTTATGTATCTATGTTACTATTGAAGGTAACTCAAAAAGCTTATATTTCTCTGTCTGAATTGTAAATACTAAAAATCTTCATTAACTGGGCCCTTCTTCGCCTTGCTTCTTTTAATTGTTGAAACTTATATTTACCTTCTGATTCTCTCGTTGCTTTTCCCATATGGGTGAATTGATATTCATGCCTTAGGGCTCCTTATCAAGAAGCTTACACGTCTTGGTACACACATTATCTGCTGAAGACTTTACATTTACTCATCATAAGCATGATGCAAAATCGAGTTCCTATGGCTCAACTCTTCCACAACCACATTCATTCTCTTACCAACTTTCTTTCTACATGTAAGTATCATTGTCTTATGAATAAAGGCAAATTTAGGAGTATGAATTCTTACAGCTGAGCGCTACCACACGATCTAGAGTAAGAAAAAGGGTGACAATCCTAAATGCCTTGTAGCCTCCTGCTTGTAGGTGTGGCGCACAACCCACCCATAAAGAAGACTCTACTCATGGCTTGTAGACTACCTAGGACAGAATTTGTTTGATACCAATTTGGTCACAACACAAATCCGAGGGCCACGACGGGCACCCGATGCCTTACTCAACCGAGTACCAACATATCGTATCTTTCTTATCACACCATCATAAGTAAATGGGCAAGAAGGGCCTTCATGAGGTAACTATAATAAGACATAAGGGAATACTAGACATAGGATGACCCAACATGATATAGAAACTTATACATGGGACATACGGGCCAATAAGGCTGACAAGATTATTTGTACACTAAACAATAGGCCGACAAGGCCATATAAGTATCCATACACATGACATCTGTCTACAAGCCTCTAAGAGTACATAAATGTCATAAAGGTCAGCACAGGGCCCCGCCATACCAATCAATACATGTCCAAATCATACTTACAAAATAGGAAACTCCGAAGCAAGTGGAGTGCACCAACACCCTCCGCTGAGCTGATAGCGTACAAGGATGACTGTGAAGCTGTCTATCGGGACCTGCAGGCATGAAACGCAAAGTCCCCGGGCAAAAGAGACGTCAGTACAAATAAAGTTTCGAGCATGTAAGGCATGAAAGCAGTATATAAAAGACATGAAAGAAATATAGAGTAAAGAACTCAACCTGTAAGTCTGAATAGCTCCGTGAATCACGACATTTATGATGGCATGCATATGCATATAAATTTTATATCATGCATAGGTATATGCGTACATAACATCATCAAGCCTCTGAAGGCATCCCATCAAATCATCTCGGCCTCTATGGGAAAAATCATTAACATACATCAGCTGATCAGGTGGTGGTGCGTATATAATTCCATAACCTTTCCCCATATCCCTTATACATATAATATACGCGTATATAACGCCATCTAGTCATGGGTCAATGTACATATATAAATGAATGCAATGCATAATGAAGTAAGTCAACAAGATTTCTCTGAATGTCATAAGATCATTATGCCTTCGGATAAACTTTATCAACTTATATATTTTCAGAGACCCATGAACAGACGATATAATAATAGGACACATGGGGACTCAAGAACATAGACACCCCTAGTACTTCTATGAATAGAGTCATTTATGAAAGTTGTGCGTTTGCTCCTTTCATTTGGTTCATATGGATCATGCCAAAAGGAAAGAAGGGATACGTTTAACATAACTCAAATCGTCAATAAAACCCAACAACAAGCTTACAACAACTAGCGCGCCAACCCTATAATAAAGAATTATATCTACAACCTAAATGTCGCTAGTATATCACATATCTCAAACGCTAACTCGATTATAAAATAAAACGGCCAGCATTTCCCCTGATTTTACTGCTCCCTCAAGCCTACTATATGTGATATAGAAACACAATACAATAAAGAACTCAAAAACCACCCAACTACAATTTGGGACCTTCAATAAAACAAACCCCAAATATTCCATAACACACTCAATCAACAAGTTATTAATTAGTCTGAAATTGCAACGAAGAGCAACCAGCCTACTACCCTACCATATGTAGCATTTATCCACAACCTTTTACCCTTCCAATCTCCATAAATCAGCAGCACAATAGGCTGACTTGAGTGGACAACAAAACAGTCCTATAAAAGTAAAATAAATCGAACTCACTACTTCCGATCACCGTCTCATGAGTTCTAACTATTAGTAAACGAATCTATCAACCTTCCTTGATATTTAAATATTGAATACAGAAATTAGACACTTTCTTAATTATAAAGTACCTTCCAAAACTCAAATTACAAAGAAAAAAAGAGGTGATATAGAGATGCTTACGTCGTAGGGATCGTTCTAATGTTATCGCTTCTTGATTTCGTACTCGGGATGTTAATCTTCTTTGAAACCCTAGAAGAGAGCTTTTAGATATGTTTATGGATGTTTTCGGGTTGTGTTCTATGGAAAAAATGAAGATAAAGTCGGCCTAAGACTTATGTATATCAACTTTGGTAAAGCCAAAGAGGTACTAGCTTGACACCCTAGCATTGGCCCATCTTCCAACACTTATATCGTTTTATCTGGATGTCGTATCAATGAACGGTTAAGTGTTTTTGAAACTACATTGCAATACATTCAATTTGGCTAATATGTCCCAAAACAACCTCATATAACACACGATATGTATTGCTCAAAATGCATCAGTGACACACCTACTAGTCACCCATGAAGTCTGCCCAGTCTCGCAAAACTGCAAATATATCTCTACTACGATATCGTATTGATGTATGGTTTAATGAGTTAGAAACCGGACTCGTAGATCTTCAATTAAATATATGTATCATCCTGTAATTCAAAGTATATTGGGAGAAAGCTCCGCTACATTTTACTTAATGTTTAGCACATTTATGAATGTAACTTGTGATGATCTTTGCCAACTTTAGTTCCACAACTTGCTTGAATTTAAAACGCAATACACGACTATCATACGAATAAAATAACTCATAACATAATCTCCTTATCATGTTAAGAACGAAAGTCTCATCCCAAACTGCATGTTATAACATTCCAAACTTGTCAACTTTTGACGGAATTTATTTTCTTCAACTGGTTTAGCTTCTAAGCTTCCAACCCTCTTGGTACTTGTAATTCATGATCTTAAATAATTGTAACTTCCAAGGTAACATGATTAACTTACTTTATGTACTCTCAAAGATGATCTCATTTCTGAGCTTACATCAATTGACTTACAAATACTCACACGTACGAAGATATTCTCTATTTCAAATCGTGAAGATCGCTTCACGATTCGGCGAAATCCAAGATCTATAACTCAAAATGTGATAAAATAACCAAAACCTTCAAAATAAAGTACTTATAAGTAGTGCCCATATATTTTGATCGCGATCGCGGCATAGCCCTCACGATCACGTAGAAGAAAGAATAGCACTACCATCGAAAACACATCGTGAACGTGATACCTAACCCGCAAACGCAAAGCTCCACAGTGCCAGACCTTCGCAAATTTGCATCTACCCATGCGAATGCGATAACCTAAACCCCCAGCTCCTTTGCTGAAACGACAATCGCAAACCTCATATGTGAATACGAAGAACAAGTCTATCCATCCTAAATTCCCTTATCCGCGAACGTGACAGCTCCATTGGGAATGTGATGAACAACGAACCCCACTGACAAAATACCCATCACTATTACATATCTGCTCCCGAGATAGCGAAGCCCAACTGGAGCAAAAGAAAAATAAGATAAACCAACAGCTTATGCCACCTCCAAAATGGTCCGAAATCAATTCGAAACACACCCCAGCCCCTCGGGACCCCATTCGAACATACCAACAAGTCCCAAAATATAACACGGACCTACTCGAGACCTCCCATCACAAAACATAACATGAAAATCATGAATCATCGATCAAGATGAATATCTAAAGTTCATAAACTTCAAACTTCGAACCAAGTTTCTGATTCAAACCGAACCAATCCGGAATATGACCGAACGTTTCACACCAGTCAAAATGACATAACAAACATATTCCAACTATTAGAGCAACAATCCGAATATGATAAAATCGAAGTCAACTCCCTGTCAAACTTATGAACTTCTAAACCTTCAAGTTGCAAACCTTCGCCAATTAGAGCCAAAACCTTCTAGAAACAACCAAATGCAAACCCGGGCATGCGTACAAGTCCAAATCACCATTCAGACATAGCGGAACCATAAAAATTCTGATCCAAGGTCAAATACACAAAAGTCAACTAGGTCAACTCTTCCAATTTAAAGCTTCCTAGTTGAGAATCATTCTTCCAAATCATTCCCGAACCACCCGAAAACCAAAACCGACAACAGACGTAACTCATAGTACACCATATGAATTACTCATGACTTCGAACCACCAAACTGAATACAAATGCTCAAAACGACCGGTCGGATCGTTACACAGAGATGTCAAGCATCTAAGGCTGTAATGAATTTATCGAAGCCAAAAACAATGGAGCATAGATTCTCCCTTGGAAGAATTGTTGCCTAGCCTTATTGGTTTAGATGAGCTTACGACAGATCGCGCCTCCTTCCAAACCTCTACTTGCTTTGCTTAACCTTTTCATGTTAGCTTGGATATATAATATAGGTCCATATAAGGGAATACTACCATAAATTGTCATAAGCTTACACATTAAACAATTGGGGGTTTGGGATATGAGAGGCATGAGAATTATTGAGATTATTAAAATATTGGTTACAAAGATAAAGAGGTGTGATTTATGAAGATAAAAATTTTCAAATAATATATTAATAAATGGTAAAAAAAAGATAAATACTATATGTTTGGCTTAAGAGAGATGCCACCTCACTTTCCTAGTTCCCTCTTGCATATATACTAAACAATTTTATCCACGTTTCGCGCACTTTTAAATCAAAAATAAAATATGCAATATAGATAATGTCTAAATATTATAAGTGAGAATAATATCTTAGTTTTATAAGAGAAAATCAATCTTTATGGAGTAACCAAATATTCCTTGATGATCTGATTAATTCTGCCATGTATTATTATATATAATTGATATATTTACAACGAAAAAGCTTGTGTACTATTAGTTAAATTTTCTTCTTCAAACACTTAAAAGTCAAAGTCAAAATCGTAAATATAATATTCATTAATATCTCTAGCATCATCTAAATGAAAAGACTCCCTTGTTTTACCATTAAAAAGTTGTACATAAAACATATATGGTTCGATACTAATTAGCTTTGAGAATTCAAGGGAAACCAGTGGTTTGAGAAATTGAATGAACGTACAAAGTACATGAGAGTAACATATATGTTTTGTGTCACGATCTAAATCCCACTATATACCATTATGGAGCCTATCATCGTCGTTAGGCAAGCCAATAATTAAATCATCACATTGATAGTTAATCCAAAATGCTATTCGAAACAATTAAAGAAATAAGGAGTGGATAACGTTCGTTTTAAAGATAATATAAATATTATTATTTTTAATGTTCGAAAAAGGTTAAAATATAAACCAGAAAATCATAGCGGAATACAATTAAGAGCAAAAATTTAAATCTCTAAAACCCGGTGTCACAAGTCCATGAACATCTACCAGAATATACAATACTACTACAACAACTATCTGGAATTGGAAGTAGACAGAATACAATAAATGGATAGATTAGGGAGTTTGTGTGCTGCAGATCGTACATAGAAAGTAGCTCACCAGAAAGTCTCCTCAGCAACTGCACCTACGTGCCCAAATAACCACCAAAAGTACCTGTCTCAATACCTGCACAATTAGTGCAGAAGTATGGCATGAGTATGTAAATCAATGCATACCTAGTAAGTATCTAGTCTATCCCCGAAGAAGTAGTGACGAGGGGTCGACATTGACACGTAGTAGTGGTCCAATAAATCATGTATAATGTAAGTAGGCATGCATGAGGCTTAGGAAGTAAAATTGTGAGAGAATATATAGATACGTAATACGATCCATAACTGAATGGTAAATACGAAGTTCACAATGACCCAGCCGGTCATTTTGAATATTTTAGCCCCATTCCCTATTTATTGCTCCGCTATGTTCAATTGTGGTCATGTTACGTATCGAGGTAATTCTTTTGGTTTCGGGTGTGTTTCAGGGTGAATTGGAACACATAGTCTTAAAGTTGGAAGAGTTCACTGAAGTTTGACTTTTGTGTAGATAACTCGGAACGGAGTGTTGATGGTTTCGATAGGTACGTATGGTAATTTTTAATTTAGGCATATGTCATAATGTTGACTTGAAGTTCTGTAGGTTGATTTGTTATTTTTTGGCAAAAGTTGGCAAGTTGAAGGTTTGGAAGCTTGATAGGTTTGACCGAGGGTTGACTTTATTGATATCGGGCTCGGATTGTGATTCCGGTAGTTGGTGTAGGTCTGTTTTGTCATTTGGGATATGCATGCAAAATATGAGCTCATTTGAAGTAGGTTAGATATGATTCAGCATTAGTTTCGGAAGTTGAATTTTCATTGGTTTAATAGACTTGAATTGGGGTGTGATTCATAGATTTTATGTTGTTTGATATGATTTAAGGCCTCGAGTAGGTTCGCTTTTTATATTGGGACTTGATGGTATGTTCGGACGGGGTCCTGCGGGGCGCCCAGGTGTGTATCGGGTTGAGTTCGGACCTATTGGCACTTAGAAGGAATGGCTGAAGAATGCTGGAGTCTGGTGCAACCGCACCTGCGATAAATCATGCGCAGGTGCGACACCATTGAAGTGGCCCACTGGCCGCATATGCGAGATGGGGTTGGATGAGCTGGGGTCGTAGGTGCGGTGGAAGTTGCACAGGTGTGCAACCGCAGATGAGAATTTCTTCTGTGGCAGCAGAGTTTGGTTTGTTGGCTTAGGACCGCAGGTGCGGTCATTTTCCGCAGAAGCTGATGCGCAGTGCGATTGTTTTCCACAGATACAGAGTAGCAGAAGAGGCTATTGGTCTGCAGGTGCGAAATGCCTGGGCAGAAATAGAGAAGATAGAGGACTTTATTTCATTTTCCACATTTTGAGTTAGAGAGCTCGGTTTTGGGTTATGTTTAGGGTATTATTAAGGATTGGATCATGGTAAGTGTTTTTAACTTATATTTGTTTATTATTCATGATTCAACCATTGTTTTTATCATTTAATTAGTGATTTGAGTTAGAAAAATTGGGAGGTTTTTGTAAAAACGTTCCTAAACCATATATTCAGGTTAGAAGGTTGATTTGAGGTCGGAATTGGATAAGTGTTATACAGTTGAACTTGTAGCGGCATGGGTATTCGAATTTTATAAGTTTGGTCGGGTTCTGAGGTGCGGGCTTAGGGTTGCATTTTTGATTTTCTTTAAAGATAGAAATTTTATTATCTTGAATTACTTCGTATGGCTTGTATTTATGGTATTAAGTTATTTTGGCTAGATTTGAGCCGTCCGGAGTTGGATTTTCTCGGGAAAGGCTTATTTGTGAACTAATTTACTTGTTTGAGGTAACTATCTTGCCTAACTTTGTGTGGGGGAATTGCCCCTTATGACTTGGGTTGATTTGTATTATTTGGATTACGTGAAAGACGTGTACACGAGGTGATGAGTGTGTACCCAGGCTTATATGTGGTATTGTTAACGGGTTAGACTCTTATGACCTTTCATACATTTGATTAGAAATAGTAATATCATGTTATATCATCCATTGTTAAATTTTTATTACATACTTTACTTTATGTTGTTATCACACGCTGTATCTTTTATTATCAAACATGCTCTTATATGGCGAGTTATTCTTATTTGGAGTTGTTATCTCTCTTATTGTCATGTTACCTCTTTTATTGTTGAGTTATTCTTATTTGGAGTTGTTATTTCATGATATCTTTTCGTATCGAGTTATTCCATGCATTTAGATCGAGATACTATTTCACACCATCCCTTTTATTGATAAGTTGACATTGTACATTTAAATAGGAAATTGTCATTTCGTGGAAATACCTTCATTTTGAGTTACCGAAGTTGATGTTATGAAAGCTATAATCACATTGAGGTTGAAGTTGTTGAATAATGAGATATCTTCCCTTATTGAGTAATTCTTATTCTTTTTTTTATTATTGAGATTCATGTTCACATTGTGGTTGAGTCGTGGGCTATATGTGGTGGAAACTTTGGTATTGTTGATTTTGGCAAGTTGTGGCATATGGTCACTTTTGGTATGAGTTGTTATTGTGTTGTGATATTGATGAGCATGTGGCGGTATAAGGATAAGGGTTTATGTGCATGCAGCGGCATAAGGTGGGATTTATGTGCGTGTTTCTAGTAAGGGAATTATTTGAAGCCACACAGAGACATAAGGTGGCTAAAGTGCGTGTAGCTATTTCGGAAAATATATTTTCAAAAATATCAAAATGTAAGGCTCACGCGGTGGTACAAGGAAATATTGTGATTGTGATTTTTAAATGAGGTTATAAGCTATGGTACCTCGATTGTGATTCTTGTTGTACATTCTATGTTGCAAAGTCTTGTTGATTAACCAATTCTTGATGATTCCGTCTTGTCTTACATGTATTTGTCTGTATTTGATTACTTGCTGTTCTCATCATTTGTTTATTTCTTGTTGTCTTTATTTCCTTAATTTTTGTTGTTAGCTTACCTTATTGTATTGCTCTATTGTCATTATTTCCTCGTTTTCATTGTTAGACTGTACTATTCTTTGTTAAGTTTCTTTTTCTTATCCTAGTAGGTGTCTTGACCTGGACTCATTACTACTCTACCGAGGATAGGCTTCATACTTACTGGGTACCATTGTGGTGTACTGATACTACACTTCTACACATTTTTGTGCAGATCCAGGTACATTTACTCATTTCGGACGCCAGTGATCGCTCAGTTATCTTTCCGGAGACTTCAAGGTCTCTGCATCGACAATGTCACGCCCCGAACATGGGGAGCGTGACCGGCGCTCAACTGAGTGAACCCAGTCGAGCAAGCGTATGTTACATCAACCTCTCATCATAACTCAAGCATGATTTATCAAAACATAATTAGATCCTGACTTTCATATTGAATACATTTAGCTCAATGACCTACAGATGTTTTTCTCACTATGGTTACACAGCTTTATAAATAGCTGTAAATACTGTGAATATAAATACATGACGAAACTCAAAAATAAAGTACATAACCCACAATGTACATGATGCTTCTATGACAATATATACCTAAGTACATAAAACCAACTAGACTCGAATGCCCACTGGAATTGTAGCGGGCTCACCATAATCTGCTGCGCAGAAGATTCCTATCAAAGATCCATATCATCCTGTAGAAGTATACATGCATCCATTAAAAGATGCAGGCGCCATAGTAAAAAGGACGTGAGTACATGTGGAATAGTACTCACATGTAAGGCAAACAGAAAAACATAGGGAATCATGGTAATTCAATAAGAGGCATATTAAGTACATCAAAAACTATGAAACATCCCATAGATTAACATGTTCAAGTCTCGTTATTCTTACATCATTTTAAACTTCTTTTAGGATTAACTTAGCCATATGAACTATGCGTGGAATACATAATATAAAGTAAATAAAACAACATGTACAAACAAGGCCAATCAAAATGGCACACAATGTCTGCGTTAACAATGCGTCTTACTAGACCGTCTATATCCCTCTCTTATCTTACCCCTATGCATTTCATATACCGTCTTTAGAGTTCACATATCATATTATACATAGACCGTTCATAGGATTCCACACACAATACACCTATACATTTCATAGACCGTTCATAGGATTTCATACACAATACACATATGTATTTCATAAACCGTTCATAGGATTTATTTACACAATACACTTGTGCATTTCATAGACTGTTCATAGGATTCACATATACCATACAATATCTCACGCCCCGAACTCGGGTAGCATGACCGGTTCTCAACCAACTGAACCCGGCCAAGCAAGCGTGTTAGATTTCCTTCTACCCAAACTCGTCCATGAATAAACAGGAGATGTACTCCATTAATCAAACACTGAAAAGATTTCATTAACAACTCCCATTTCATTTCCATTAGCAGCTTCATTTATAATTTCCAAAATATTACAAGTTTATAGATATAATGAAAAACATGTTTTCCAAGTACCAACATTTCTAGTTCAATTCCACACATCAAACACCACCCACAACCTGCCTACGGAGCCTCTAAGTACAACGGAAGAGTAATATCTAAATGCCGGCAACAAGGCCCCGGCTATACCTTAAAACACAATGTACAACTCAAATGACATCAGGCCCGGAATAGAGTAGGCTCACCAAACTCTACTGAATAGAGAGTGACTGCTAATGAGGACCAAAGCTGCCCGCTAATGAACCACCTGCATCCATTAAAGATTCAGCACCCCCGACAAAAAGAACATTAGTACATATGGAATAGTACTAGTATGTAAATCTAACTGTCCTCTTTCAAATTAGAATGTCAATGTAAGAAAGGGAAAACCATGGAAACAACAATCAACAACCAATGATATTCAAATGCCAAGTTAAAACATAATAATTCCCAAAATATAGAGATAACGCTGTGAAGTGGTAATCAAAATATGATGATAATATTATTTTTGGTTGGGAGATCTTTAGCATCGATATACCACTGTTTACAAGACTAATGTTCACAATATTAATGTTGACAATACCAATATTCACAATACCAATACCACCGTACATTTAGCACGGAGTCTGATCACGACCCGATCGGCTAGGCCATCTCATTAGAGACATCAACCACAACACTCCCAATACCAATACCACCGTACATTTAGCACGGAGTCTGATCACGACCCGATCGGCTAGGCCATCTCATTAGAGACATCAACCACAACACTCCCAATACCAATACCACCGTACATTTAGCACGGAGTCTGATCACGACCCGATCGGCTAGGCCATCTCATTAGAGACATCAACCACAACACTCCCAATACCAATACCACCGTACATTTAGCACGGAGTCTGATCACGACCCGATCGGCTAGGCCATCTCATTAGAGACATCAACCACAACACTCCCAATACCAATACCACCGTACATTTAGCACGGAGTCTGATCACGACCCGATCGGCTAGGCCATCTCATTAGAGACATCAACCACAACACTCCCAATACCAATACCACCGTACTTTTGGCATGGAGTCCAATCAGGACCCGATCGTCTAGGCTATCTCATTAGAGACATAACCACAATCAGAATTGCAATTACTATTTCCAGCACAATATCCACCATATGTGCGACATGGTATCCGATCACGACCCGATTGGCTAGGCCATCTCACCACAATGTCGTGTGGATCGGCATCATCCTTTTCTATCAATCATCTCATCTCCATTAAGGGGAATAATTTTATCACATCAATATCATCCCAAATAAGGGGAATAATAACAATCCATTCTTACACCGTCACGTGTAGTTTCGGGGTTAGGTTATTTCAACCTACCCTTCCTTGGTGACTATCGATATTCCCAAAAAGAATTATTATTGTTTTTGCACATAAAGGTAACATAGGTATAAATGTATTTACCTCACCATCTTTCACTTTGTATGAATCTCCACTAGTACTTTCAACCAATAACAACAACAATATTCCCTTGGCTCTTTTGGCCATTCACAAGATTCTCTATTCAAGGCACGGTGGCTGTATTTGATATTCCACACTTTCATTTCTTCCCTCTCATATATTATCATCATAAATATCAACATATATAATATTCCAAAAATCACAACTTTAAGTTGATAAGAAAGGAAAATTTTAAGCACAATAGATTTCTTTCCAATAAATGGAGTAAAATAATTGGCAATTGATGCACAAGTTAAAATAATCAACAAGTAACACACCATTTATTCTTGAAATACTTTTCTCCAAAAAGTAAAATACACTATTTCCACTCACGAATATGTAATAACGCAAAACACATTGAAAATACTCACAAAGCATAACATTTGTTAAAACAGCCACATATGGGCATGACTTATGTTCATAAGCTTTTAGGCAATTCAATTTTCGAAGTCCATTTTGGAACAGTTGAATCAAAGCTCAGTTCATAATCTTTCTCACATCATCTTATTTCATTGGAACCATTATCCACGAGTATAACTTTCACTCTTGGCACATTGGCCACACTTTATATCCCCAATTCACTTGTTTCACTTCCAACCATCTTTATAGATTATCAACAATAAGACATTTATAATCAAGACTTTAGGTACACATATGAGCAATTAAGAGTCTTAAGCATATTGAGATTTTCTCACAAAATTTTGCATAATAGCCTTCATTTGAAACATGACTCAAAGACATAACATTTTAATACACATATCATTCTTGAACACGTTCCCAAAGGATAACATAACGTGGGAGGAACGTTAGTAACACATTTTGAATACATAATTCTTGACACTTAGGTTATTCGAGACAATCAAATTTATTGGGAACATCTCAGAACGTAGAATAAGGAACTTGAGACAACCATACTTGAAACTTACGGGAACATCATGAAATTCAATTCTAAGAGAGTAGTTTAACCAACATACCTAAAATTCGCCCCTTAATGATACTACAATGATCCACTACATTAATAAACTTCAATCTACAATAACAACATCCAATGGGAACAATATTAGTAACAAATTCCATAGTTTAGGCCATTTAGGCATTTTATCAAACACCTAGTAGGCATGATGTAAGGCCCCGTAAAACTTTTCTAATGATTTAAGAATTTAAAGTGCGCCAACTGTATTTGGGAATAACATATTTGAGTATTAGAGGAGACCTATGGGATAGAGCTACATAATTTTGAATTGATAATGTATGTTTAAGGTGTGTTGGAACATACTAAGGAGTTTTGTGAATGGAAAGAACTTGTGTGGAACAAGTTGGATACATTAAGTGGAAAGGATGTTTCAATTGGCACAAGACCCAACTTTAAATGAATAGAACTCCATCCATATAATTACTTAGGTGGTGATATACCTATAGAATTAAATCCCTTTGCGTCTAGTTTCCAACGCATCAAACCGTTTATAATTTGGATATTTCCACAGAAAGTGATGGCCATTTTACTGGACCCGTGTCATATGCGCGCCCAGATGCGCGACAACGCATATTTGAGAGTTTCTGTAACACCCCGGAATATTTCAAAGTACTAAAGTGTAAAGTCCGATAAAATTTCCAAAGAAAATAATTTTTCATGGTGCTCGGACCTTTTGGGTTGAACAATGCACCGGAAAGTAAAGGAAAATTTTTGGCGGAAAAGTGCATTTCTGCAGTCTATTATGCGACCGCAGAACCACTCTGCGGATCGCATAATGGCCGCAGAGTGAGGAGTGACAGTTGATCGTTTAATTGATGATGCAGGTGAGCACCCGAGGAGTGAGAATATTCCTCCAGTTACTACACTAATCAGACTGCACATGTCCCTACACCTACTAAAGGTGCAACAGTTCCTCCAACTGATATACCAGTTCTACTTCCAGTTCCAGCTTCCGATTCTGGTGTTTCTGATGTTGATCTTAGGGGAGCCATACGGATGTTGGCTCAAATAGTGGCTTCCCAAACCTAGAGGTCAAAGTTTTCACCCACTTCTTCCAGTCAGCCAGGGGATTCTACTGGTTGTAGGGTGAACAGGTTTCTCCAGTTGGATCCTCCAATGTTCACGGGTACTAACCCAGAGGAAGATCCCCAGGATTTCATTGACGGGATGCATAAGACTCTCAGAGTTATGCATGCTACTTAAACAGAGGCAGTTGAATTGTCCTCCTACCGCCTGAAAGGGGTCGCATATTCTTGGTTTGAACTATGGGAGGAGTCCCGTGAAGAAGGGAGCTCTCCGACGAGGTGGAGTGAGTTTGCCGATGCCTTCATTGATCATTTCTTGCATGCCGAGACTAAGGCAGCCTGTGCTGCTGAGTTTGAGAACTTGAGGCAAGGTAGCCTAAGTATGTGGGATTACCATATGAGATTCGTGTACCTGTCTAAATATGCTATTTACATGCTGCCCACTATGGAGGCTAGAGTTCGCCGATTTGTACAGGGCCTTAGTCCCTTAGTAATTAATGAGGCCGCTACAGCAGCCTTTAATTCTGATATGAACTATGAAAGATGGTGGCATTTGCTCAAGCCACAGAGATCCGCAAATTAAGGAACAGAATGGAGCGAGAGGGTAGTAATAAGGCCCGGTCTACGGGCAACTTTGGTGGTTCTTCAAGAGATGGCAAGTCAACATTCAGAGGAGGGTCGTCAGGGCCATCACAGTCCTTCGCTCAGTCTTCGGCTAGTGCACCACCATCATGGCCTAGTCAGCAGCAGCAGTGGAGTCATTTAAGGCACAGGCAGGGTAACAGGGGATCCAATCAGCAGGGTCATCCTGGTGGTAGATTCCAGCAGTAGAGGAAGCCCTCATGCCCTAGGTGTGGAAAGATGCACCTAGGAATATGCTACATGGACTTACCCATATGCTACGGATGCGGATTGAGGGGTCACATTTAGAGGGAATGTCATTCGTCCCGCCAGGGTGTGGGCAGGGGCATGGCACAACCAGCCAGTTCTACAGCTACTACATCCGTAGCACCTCCTCCTGCTTGAGGCACTCCAACACCCGCAGGGCATGGTGCAGCTAGGGGTGGAGCACAGAGTTCGGGAGGATTTGGCTGTTTCTATGCTATGAGGGGTCGCCAGAATTCAGAGGCTTCTCCAGATGTTGTCACAAGTATATTGACTGTCCAATCTCATGATGTATATGATCTTATTAATCCCGGTTCCACTTTGTCATATGTTACACCTTATGTTGCTATGGAATTTTGGATAGAACCAGAACAACTTTATGATTCGTTCTTTGTATCTACTCCCGTTGGTGAGTCTATTTTGGCCGCACGGGTTTATAGGGATTGTGTTGTCACGTTGCGTAGTCGGAACATCGTGGACAATTTTATTGAATTGAGAATGGTTGATTTTGATGTGATAATGGGGATGGATTGACTTTATTCATGTTTTGCCAAGCTTGATTGCCAAACCAAAACTGTTAGGTTCGAATTTCCAAATGAGCAGTTATTGAATGGAAGGGTGATGATGTAGTGCCGAAGGGTAGGTTTATTTCTTACCTTAAGGACACAAAGATGATCAACAAGGGATGTATTTACCATTTGGTCCAGGTTACGGACACCGATGCTGAGGCACCTACACTTGAGTCTGTGCCTGTTGTGAATGGATTTCCGGGAGTCTTTCCGGATGAACTCCCTGGGATACCACCAGAAAGGGATATTGATTTTGGGATTGATGTGATGACATACACACATCCTATATCTATTCCACCCTACAGAATGGCACCGACAGAATTAAAGGAGCTAAAGGAACAATTAAGAGATTTGTTAGAAAAGGGTTTCATCCAGCCGAGTATGTCGCCTTGGGGCGCACCTGTCCTTTTTGTAAGAAAGAAAGATGGGTCACTGAGAATGTGTATTGACTATTGGCAACTTAATAAGGTAAAAATCAAAAATAAGTACCCACTGACAAGGATAGATGACTTGTTTGACCAATTGCAAGGTGCTAGGTACTTCTCCAAAATTGATTTAAGATCCGGGTATCAGCAATTGAAGATCAGGGAGCGGGATATTTCAAAAATAGCTTTTAAGACCCGGTATGGGCATTTTGAATTTCTGGTGATGTCTTTTGGGCTAACAAATGCCCCAGCAGCCTTCATGGATCTTATGAATTGCGTTTGTAAGCCATTCCTCGACTCCTTTGTGATAGTGTTCATTGACGATATTCTTGTATATTCACGAAGTCAGGAGGACCATGTTGACCATCTCAGGGTAGTTCTGCAAACCCTGCATCGGCACAAATTATATGCAAAGTTTTCAAAATGTGAATTTTG